>VYZX01010797.1:190202-213090 GCA_013401335.1 Brachypteracias leptosomus
CACCTTCTCTCTGGCTCCTCACAGCTCCAGCCATCTCCTGATCATTCTGCTGCTGCAGACTTGAAATCCCTTCCCAGAAGGCTGTAGTAGCAGCTACAGTAACAATCAGAAATCAAATACACTGGCTTCTATCTTCCATTATTACAGTTCTTGTCAGGAGGAAGTTTTCAGGTGCTAACTACTGAGGAAACCTCCTAAGCAAAGACAAACTATTTTCCTCATCCCTTCTGCCACCATGCAACCTCTGAGGACAGAACCCTGCTCTGAAAGCAGGTAGGCATCCATATGGCACCAGCTGCAACCCTGTGTCCTAGTTTTGTTACCAGGACACCTGTACAACAGAACCAAAGCATAAAGCACTCTCTCTTATTCACAAACCTACCATCCCTCACTTTTATTTGAGATCCAACAAGTACTTGAAATGGACACCAACAGTTTCTGGATTTATCTCTCTCTCTCTCTCAAGAATCTAACTGAAGTTAGAGAAACACGAAAACACTTGAGGTAGAAAAAAAAAAGGAAACAACATGATTTAATTTTCCTGAGGGATTCTAAAACATGATGATAAAATGCGTGCAACCAAAACCACAAAACCCTTTGGAATCTTATTTGCTATGCTTTAGTTTGGCAAAGGAAGAAATAATAGCAGCAAGGACAGGAAATCAAGAAAGCCCAGGCTCGCACCCAGCTTTAGTACAGGCTTTCTTTGGTGAATCAATCAATTACAGAATCCCATTTTTCCCCATGCTAAGAAATAACTCAAGACAAAATTTAATACACCTGAGTAAGGATAATCAGGGAGATAAATGAGNGGCTGATGGAAACATTAATCTTGAAGAAAGAACTAAGGACGAGAGGAAAACAGAATATCATTCAAGATCAGAAAAAACACAATGGGCACAGAGGGTCTGACAGGTGAATAGAGCAATTGCTGCACAAGGGAACAGCAAAGTGCAAGGAGCTGGTAAAGCACAAGCCAGAAACAAGAAGGAAACAAACTGACTAAATTAAAGTTGAGCCTTGAAAATTAAGATAAAAATAATTGTGATTCATAAAGGAGATCATAATTTACCCAGAGAAGGTCATGTCATGGCAACACGACTGGAGCAATTGTGTAGCAGTTGCTGTTTCTCTTAGTGATAAGGAATCAACATAATCTAGTCATTTCACTAGTGGCATTTCAGGCAGTTCACAAAGGGTTTGGCATTCACTCAGGAAAGTCTTGACTTATCTTTTCGTCCCAGTTTGTAGCCCTGGGAATAGTGGGGGGGTTCTATGGCATCAGCATATCAGTAAAATATCTGTTTTGTTCACAATAGTACTCGCTACCTACAAATCACTAAAGCAGAAAAGACTTTTTATGTCTTTTGGATCAAGCTGTCATGTTTGCAAAATATACTTTGCTGGGTATCCCTGACATATGGTTAGAATAATTTGGGTTGTTTTCTTATATACAATCTTCTTTCAAGGAAGATTTACTATGCAAGAGCTATAGAGGGAAAAAAAGATGCAAAATGAACCAATACTCAGTTCTGAGGGAACTTATAATACAGATTTAATTCTAACAGATAGAACTCTCTGCTGGGCCTGATATTCAGGCTAATTATGACCAAACCAAAATGATGATTGTTTCTCTCTGTGTTTTAGAAAAGTTGGTTGTGTCTGGAGAGAGCAGGGAAACAAAAACCAGGTTGTTCACATCAGACCAAAAGCTGCCACAAGAGCTTGAAAAATGAACCTTAACTCTAATTTTTACATCAGACAAAAAAAAAAAAAAAAAAGAAAAAAGTTAAATAACGGCAGTATTCCAAAATCTGAGTTTAATAAAGGTCATAATCCTCAGCTTTCCAAAAGGGCCACAACATTCAAACTTAGCGGGGAAAGAACAGATCATTCTTTAAGACAACACTAACAGCAGAAGTTTCAGTGCAATGGTAGTGATAACAAAATCCCGAACTTCCTCCTCAGAACACTTTTAACAATAATATCTTTCAGCCTTTGCCTAGTTAACTTGCAATTAGCACGCATGAGGCTGAACTAAAAGTTATTTTAGGAACCAACTGGAAAGGAGATTCAGCCTTTTTAAAACTGAATTGTTTTCTATGGTTTAAGACTGTTTCCATGGAGAGACCACAGCACACGAACATCTTTAGGCCAAGTGCTTTGCTGCAGGCTTATCGGAATGAAAGCACCACAGCAGGAAGGATAATTGAGGCCAGTTGTTTAAAATTCATGGGCATTCTCCTATACTTACCACGGGTGCAATTTATTTCCATTATTTTGATTTGTTAAGCATTTAAAAGCTAAACAGCGCTATATACACCTTCTCTTGAATGACATATCCTAATATAATATCTACTTAGGATGGAATAATGTTAGTTGCAGCAATGCCATGCTGCTGGGTGTTGGTGGCAAAGTGGCAAAAATCATACTCTAAATGAATGGAAAGGGATGTGTGGGGAGAAATGTCCATCCTAAATTCACCTACAAAAAATAATGGGCTCTCAACTGACAATCACGACTTGGGAGAAACATCTTGTAAGTCATAATAAAGAGGTCTATTAAAAAGCCACCTTACTCTTCACTGAAGGAAAATAAAGCAAATAGAATGGTAGCAATTATTAGAAACAGGAATGTTCTTATACTGCTTTATAAGCCCTGAGTGTGTGTGCAACCTGAATACTATATCTGATTTGGATCTCAGTCCAGGCTTCTCTCCTTACACTTTCCCTCTCCCAACACATACACACATGGACAAACGAGAAAGTACAGAAAAAAGCAATAAAAGTGATCAAAGGAACAGAACAACTTTTTAGAGGAACAATTAAGAGTTTGTTGTTTTTTTTAAAGTCACTGGAATGCACTTGTGAAAGAACAGTGATCTAGGGGATGTGCTGCGTGCTCTCACACACCTTCAAAAGGCAAACCTGAAATTCAACCTTTCCCCCAAAACTAGGCAGCATCCTTCCCCCTACATATTTTTAAGATGTTGATGAGCAGTGCTATATATACCTGTCAATATTTTGGACTATTTCTTACTTAGTTTGCAATTCTCCCAACAGGTAGTGTTATGTTTTTAAACTCACATTCTTAAGATTCCAGAACACACAATTAATGTATATTAAATAACACCTGTGTCATCTTTGAGGTTCCAAAAATTATGCTTATTTCAGACTTCAGAAAATAAAGCAGCAAATATTAAGTGGCTCACAAAAATGCTAATGGGAATTGTGCAGAAACAAGATTTAGGATCCAGGAACTAATGTTTAAACTTGAACTACTGACAGACATTTATATAAGTCCTGAGAACGTGTTCAGAGTTTAACAGATCATGACAATACCACCAACTCTCCTTGGTTAGCGTTTTCAAAATAAGCACAAAAAGAAGTCTGTGGTAATTTACATGCACTCCTTTGCACTTTCACCTGAACTTCTTCAATGCTCCAAAAAAATAAATCAGTATTTTATCTACTTAGCCCCTTTGGAGGGAAGATAGCAGGCAAAAAGAAAACACAGACTTTATAAAATACTTTCTTAACCATACTCCTGCACTCTTAAAACACAAGCCCTGAAATGTAGTTTCCCTCCTGTGTGCTCACCCCTTCACGTGCTTTGCTGGTTTAATCTGCTTTTCATCAGCTGTAATCATTGACACTGCGTGGGCTGCAAACTCCCCTTACAGGCCAGTCCAAGAGCCTTCACCTTGTTTTATTTTATGGCATGGAATTGTCAATAGTCTGCCTGGGTTAGAAGGACATCTGCACACTCTTCCCAAGATGGAATGGTAATTTAAAACCTGAATGGAGGAAGGAGGACAGCGAGAAAATGTTCTCTGGCAAGTCAGGATGTCGCCACTTCGCTGGTTTTGCTCCTGGCTCTCCTGTTTATGATAAATGCTGGTGCCAGGTTCTCAGAACCCAGTGCCAGATCAGACAAGCTGATACTCAGAAAATAGCTGAGTCTGACAATATTTACTATGGCTAAAGAAATTCCAAGGCATTTAATACCAGAACCTTTGACATCAGAACCTCTGTGTACACAAGAGGAACAATTTATGCTGACATTTTCCACAGCAATCCTCTTTTCCATTACAAATGCATCATGTTCTTTCCATTCTTATGCATAAAGAACAATGACCTTAAAAGCAACGTTTCCATTTACAGGAAATTAACGAGTATGATCATCATACCCAAAGGAATATGATGTTAAAATATTATTCTCTTGAACTTTGCAAAACACAGTAAGATATCAACACAAATAACCCTGTCATTGATGTAATACATCTGCACTGTAGTGAGGTATTTTTGCAAGTAAAGGTTAATTTGCTTCTTCCTACACAAATAATATTGATAATTACTAGAGAGCCCATATTCACTCATTCAACCCAAATTTCCTAAAGGGGAACAGCAGCACACAGAAGCAAAAGGATCAGATTTTTACCAGGTTCTTTGACCAGCATTTCTTGGACTAATGAGGAAGCATCTAGTTAAGAAGCAAATGAGCAGCCCACGTGAGAGGAATTCCAGCCTACTAATTACCTTTGTAATTCCCTGTATTACACAAACACCTCTAAATGCTGGCAGACATTTTCCAACCACTAACTGCCAACTTGCACGTTATGCAGAGATCAAGATCACTGATTTATTATCAATATACTTTCTAATATAGACAGGTAACACTTTTCTTTTTCTTTAGAACACAAACCAGGCCTGTGGCAAACGTGGGTAAAGGAAATAAGGAGAGTGATGAGCCACAAAAGTACCCTCAGCCAAGATCCTGTAAACAAAGTATGTCAGCAGAAGAGAAATAGAAATGTTAATTTATTTTACTTCTTGAAATTCTGGATCCTATTCTGCCATTTTATTGCAGCTCTGGGGATAAACTCAAAACCCAGACAGGCTTGCTTTGTCACATTTCTCCTCTGGAGAATTTTGAAAAAGAATCTATTTGCACCATTGCAGGTTGAAAAAAAGTCTGAATCAACAGCGACTCGCTCAGCTAATTCCCAACTCCAAGACAAGCGAATCGAGAAGACACTGTATCTTCTACCCAACTGCAGCAATTGCCCTCAATGGGTTTTATACATTCAAAAATGTATTTATGATGCCTCATTAGGTTGGCATGATGAATAAACTCCATCAATCAACATTTATTTTACTAGATTTAACTGCTATTACCCTCGAGTTGAGAAGGAAATGAAGAACAATGTAGGCTTGTAGGAGCTATTTGCCCAAGGGCTTTGTTATGAGTGGAGAAGAAAAAAAAAGTATCAAGAGGGTTTTTTTTCTGTTTGTTTTGGGTAGGGAACAGGAATTATTCACCTGCTTTCAATGTTCTTGTTAACAGACATATCTTACAGATAGGTAAGGACATACGGTGCCATGGTCTTTGCAGCAAGAACGTCTAAATCTGTGGCAGCTGTATCAAGAGAGCTGAAAGTGATGAGCATCTACTCATTTGGCAAGGAACTGAGGTGACACCAATTGGTGGCATTGGTCTGGTCCTTCATACGCGACCGTCACGACCACACAAATCACTGGCAGACCTGCCAGCAGTGTGCAGCTTTAGATGAGCACTGACTGGGGAGAAACTGAGAGAACCCCTGAGCTCAGCCCTGGTACTGCAGTTGGCAGAAACTGTTCTGAAACAAAGCTTCAGTTTTAAGAGAGAAACAACAGTCTCAATCAGCCTTACATTAAAACATATTTATTTACAGAGCCTGTGTATGCACGTGTCTGTGTGTCTGCTTTTACAGATAAAATAGCAAGCAGACAGATGTTGATTTATGGCAAGTTAGAATTAAAATAACCTACTTGCTGATTAGACCATTCAGCACTAGGCTGGTTTGTCCTATTTGATGTTATTTTTTTCATTGCTGAATGCTCTAACATTGTCTCATCTTCAATGTGTTTTAATACCACGTTCATAATGCCACAAAGGTACTAATTGACCAGAACATTTCAGCAGTGTGTATATTAAGACTTCCATCATGAAATATAACCAAAACCACTGCTAGTTTCATCTGTGCTGTCTCTCTGTAGATAGGCAGCTATAATCCCCAAAGTCTTTATCTATTTTATCTCCAATCCAATACTGAGATGGCTCATGTTACCAAATGAAAAAAAAACACAAAATCTGGGCTTATGTTATGCCCTATTAAAAGCTCAGCATTATTTCATTAAATAGCTACATTTGCTTTGTTTGATATTACAACCACAGATCTTACTCTTTCTGACAATACATAATCCAAGATATTTGGTGCTCTATCAACAATTCCAGACTTGGAACGATTATAGATGCACTGACAGTTAAATGCAGTTACAGTTCTCTGCCCAAGATAGATAAGTAGCATGTAGTCTTTGATAAGTCCTATCAGAGCCACACTTTGACAGGAATTCCTTTGCAATGCTACTAAATCTTATGCTCGGAACCTCATTATGCACACTGCCATTTGCCCCATGAGAGGCTGAGCTCCCTTGCCACCAATAAATATATTCCTTTTTTTTCCCCCCCTAATTACAGACATCCTGCTTTATATTCCAGATTCAAAATAACCGATCAGGCTGGATGGGGCTGGGAGGGGGAGAAGATGGAATGCTTTTGTAACAGCATGCAGAGATCTAGCCAGAATGCTTAATCTGGTTAGCTGTAAGACGAAAAGCTGTCTGGTGGCTTTGTGACAAAGGAACGAGGCTACAATGAGAAAACCTTGCTTCAAACGTTTACAAACAGTCACTGCCATCATTTGCACAGAGTTACTCCAGTGAAAGAAGTTTCTGTAGAAACATTACAGCTGAGGAGGGATTAAATCTTAGGTCTTTAGTGGCAATAATTCTTCTGCGTGCCAGATTTTTACAATATAATTGCCCCCGCAGGCACACACTTCCCGAGCACCAGGATCCAGGCCAGGACTGCTCAGTAAAAGAAGATCTAAATTGACTGAACTTTCTTTTTTTATGGGAATATCACAACGCTAGTTTCTGGAGAATCTGGTCATACTTTTACTCACAGAATTGGATGCTACATCTCTACAAAATCCATTCGGAAATCTCTTTTAGTCTTCAAGATAATTTGGTAAAATAACAGAGCTCTAGCAGCAAAACCATTCCTGTATGTGTAATGAAGATCTCAGATCAAACAACTCAACAGATTCACTTAAAATAAGTGTATTATAATTTCCTAGATTATTACCTGCCAAAGCTCAGTGGGTGGTCTCTGAAGGCCTACGCCATCAGGAATCCCAGGTTCTTAGAATCCTGTCATATCTGTCTGCATCCACCCCCTCAATGCTTCCAGTTTCCCTTCTTCTGCTTCAGAAAGTAACTCCCTTGGTGACTGTCACATTAAGGTATTGGAATATAGTCCTCCTGCTGCACTTCTGGATCCTAATTGAACCTGATTGCCAAGTTCACTACCAGAAAGTGAGTACAAACTACTGCAGTGCCTTCAGCTAATGAAAGTCAATTCCTAATTTCAACCCTTAATGGCAATCAATTGGGCTTGAATGAAACTTATTCATACAAATAAAGAGAGAACTGACAGGAAGAATTCATACTCAATGTGGTTATTTAGGACCATATACCATCCAGATTTATTTTAGGTATTTTTCAGGAAGAAGGGGAGGACAGCTCAGAGTGTTACCACAGGAGCAAATCTGGCAAAGTTTAAGAGCACAGTAAAAACTGGAAAAGGGCTTAGAGTCATATGCAGTCACACCAGCTTTTAACCACATATTACCACTATATAGCTATTTTTTTTATTAACAGGCATTCAATATGGGGCCTCATATACTTCGTGGAGAGAAGTCTACTCCCTGGAGTTGTTAAGGCCCAATTCCTGACTGAGACATCACCTCTGATTCTTCATTCCCTCTTTTATACTCCAGTGATAGACATCAAAGAGCATGTGAAGCTTATTTCTGTTCATATGGCATCCTCTGAAATATGATCAAGAATCTGATCCTTTGTCAGAATTTCCTGCATGCTTAATTCAGAACAAAACAGATCAGCACAACAACTTGCATATACACACTCACATACCAATTAACTGATTTATGTTTTTTAGTATGCTTACAAGCATGGTATTTTTAACTAAGGAAGTAAATTCGATCTCACTGGGGAGCACGGGCAAGTTTGTTTACTTTGCTGGATATAGTAAAAGCTGTCATAGGCAGGATCTGGGCTGTGCATTTGGGTGCTTTATTTTTTATTGAACACGATGGCTTGGCCAATAGTTTGCAGAGATAAAATAATCTGAAAGATATTTTCAAGCATGGTATCAAGGGTAACGCTTCCTAAAGTGCTTTGTCTGTGTTGCCATTTTTCAGAAACTTTCCCAGTTTGTTGTTCCTACCAGTGTTAGGATAGGGTAGCAATTTTAGACACCTCACTGTAAAATTTCTTTATCGTGTCACTTACCCTTGCACTAAGTGAGTCTAACAGCTTGTATTTTCTACTCATGCTAACACTAGTAGTCTCTACTGTTTTCATGGGTAGCACTGTAATGGTTTTATAACTACATACAGAAAGCAATAGTAAAAGTTACAGTAAAATTAATCAGCCATATATCCAGCTACCAGTGCTGTTTTAAAAATATATTGCTTTATCATGTGTATATTTTGGGTTTTCTCAGATTACAACTACAACAAATAATTAACCTTTGCAAGCAAATACAGGGAGTAGCATCATCCTCATACAATTAACTGCATTCACGCAACAGGCGTGTGTAAACTCGACTTGGATCCGGGAGGTGGAAAAAAACAGATGAATCTGTGGAATAAAAGAATACCAGTGAAATGTTTTCTCCCACCAGATATCCAAGCATGTAGGCTGGAACTGGGAATTTACAGAGTTACAAATATACTTAATACAGCTGCAGATTCCTTATTTTAGGTCAATATATCACTCTGCTAGCATCAGAGTACCAGATCTCTTACATACCAGAAAGAACAAAGCTAATAATTACCAATTCCTCTTACGTATCTGAAAGAACAAATCTACTAATTACCAGTTCCATCCAAACTGATGTATTTTGGGGACTGGAATTAGTAGATTAGTTGCAGTCTTTGACCTTTAAAATGAAATACATTGTCCTCCTCACAATCTCTAACAAGCAGCAACCAAAGTTCAGTAACACTGGGTTCTTGGGTAGCTTGCCACATCAAAGTACTTCTGGTTTTTATGAGATTTCTTGACTATGATGAATTCTTATTTCCAGTTTATAAAACAGGAAAGTAGCATGAGGAGGAAGTGATAGAGAATGATAGATTTATCTTTTCAAACTGGAAGCAGAGCATCTATATAAATATCTGTAGCTGGTTTGAACAGAGAAACATCGGCTGAATAAAACTATCTGGATCACCTATTTACTTTGCCAGACTTTCTTTGTCATGGAAGAAACATTCAACACTTTTAAAAGAGGATGGTGAAACCTAAGAAAGATTACAATTCTGTAAATCCATAGTAATAACATTAAAGCTGTTGCACTCTAGCTGCTTTTGACAATTAGATTATTGAATAAATAAGTGAATATGGTTCAGAAAAAGCGTGCAGTTTTCACCAAGAATCAAATAGAACATAGTTTTTCACCTTGGAGAGGGAGAAGGGGCATCAGTCCTTTAGTTTTCATTGATTTCAGCTGTCCAGACTTTAAGCAGAACTGATTAGGTTATTAGGGTCAATCAACATTTTACTCAGATGTTTAAACACAGCCCATTAGGTATGGAGCTAGGAGGTAACTGGCTAAAGCACTGAATTGCACACTAGCAATTACTTCTAGTAGTTTCACCTGATCTGATGTTTTGATGGTCTAATCACTCTCACCATTTTTTTTTCTATTCTTTTTATTTGACATTGTACCTATTACATTTTCTCATTCTATTCTTTTAAAGTGTTAATGGTGACTTCTATGTATGTTGGAAAACACCCCCCCATAGTCTTCCTCTGTTCCAGTTCCTATCACCTATCTCCTTAAAGAACTACTTTTCAGGGTCTGAGTGCTGAGAAGTATTTTATGAGACTCAGAGGAATTCCTGAAGCTTCAAAGCGCCCATCAACGTCAATGTAAATGTTTGAAGGAAACAATTTGCCTACCACAGATGGAAAAAAAAAAAATAATCTCAAGAGCAGCCTAGAAGACCCCATATGTTTACTCACAAAACAAATCTGAAAGGCAAATGATTAAGTATTTATAGTGTAAGTACCAGTGCTGAAATTTCAACAGCCTTTTTTACAGCCAGGCGTTTCTTTTGAAACACGTCATGAGATTTCATTATGTTCCATGTCTCACCTGACAGGCCAACAACCCAGAAACATCCCAGAGCTCTAACAGCACAGGCTCAATCATTGACCACAGCAGATCACATGCAACCTTTTCTTACAGGTAAAAAAAAAAATAAAATCCATACAGTGGATGAAATTCCCAAAGGAAGCACCAGAGAATTACAGTTTTGAAGGGCACAGTTTCATCCCCTGATGGCAAGTTTTGAGGCATTTTGTGTTTTACTTCAAGCTTCAACTACTTGAAACAAGCAAATACTTTCAGATTTCAGATTATTCTTTCGAAGGAAAGCTCCCAAGCTTCTGGATTGCCAAGTATAAATTTAAAATGTTTCTAAGTACACTTTGCAGAAGCAAAACCAACACCAGCGGTTTTGCTCAATTATTTTAAATTTCGATCAGTTTTACTGTTTTGAGCTAAACTGTGATACAACGATTACTTGGTTTGGAAGCATTAACTACTTTACCTTTTCTTCTGTAGATTCTTCCCTCATTATTGTAGTGGCACAAAAAAAGCACATGCCAAGCAAGATGACCAACTCTGGAGGTTTATTTGTAGCAGCAGCTAATAATTGTCTTTTATAACTACAGAAAGACATGAAAACTTTGTTGGGTTGGGGGTTGCAGAGTGTGGGGAGAAAAGATTAAGGAAAAGGATTTTCGTAAGTGGAAAGGAATTTTTTTAATGTTCACTTTTAAATCTAAACTGACTTGATTTTTTATTTTTTAAACATAATTTTCTTCCATCCTCCCACCCTGTTTTATGTGTTTATCCTTCCCTATTCACAAAACAGAAAAGTAAAACAAATCATCTCCCTCAAAAAGGACAAATATAGGGTAAATTAATTAACACCATTCTGAAATATAAGGGTTTATGGAACTACAGGATGTGTTGGTTTATTCTTGGCTTTAGAAGTAGCAATTTTTTGAGGGTCATATCCTGTGCCTTTTTATTTAGCCTTTGACATAACTTGGAAGCTCTTGACACGCAGAAAATGTGAATTCATCTCCACAAGCATTGTCTAGCTTGGCACTTTCTTGAAACTTTCCATGTTTATTGCTTCTACCAGTATTACTACAAGGGGAGCTATTTTAGCCTCCTCACTGTACTCATTTTTAGCATGTCACTTAACCTTGCTCGGAGTGTGACTAGCAACTCATATTCCCTACTGCTCCACAGGATAACGTCGTTTTGTCACCAAAAGCAAACAACTAAAAAAGTAAGTACAAGTTCCAGCAGAATGTATTTCAAGAGTTTAGGCAGACACTTCAGCCAGATAAAATTCTCTGGTACTGCTTCCAGGAAAATATCTCACTGACTTACTCTGTTCAGTTTTCTTGACTATCTTCAAAGATTGATTTTGCAACAATTTTTTTCTAGCAAACTCTCTGAATCCTTATTCTCCTAGAAGTACTAACACAACTCTCAGCTATCAATGCAAAATCCCACAAGATCCCATTATAGAATGCCCCACAAGGCTATAAGATACTGCATTTCTAATTTTTTGCAATAGTGAACATACTGGAAAATGAGGAAATGGTTCTGCTGGCACATAGTATTTCAGATACTATATGATCTATGCTATTATTTGCTTGTTAATTTTAACAAACTTTTTTTTTTCCCAGCCTACAGAAAATTTGTGGTTTTACTCCCACAGAGAAGCAGCCCTAAAAAAAAAAAAAAAAAAAAAAAAAAAAAAAGAGGGTTTTTTCCTGGTTTAACACCTCTGAATGTTTTCTCTTGTATCTGCTAGATGGCCACAGGCAAAACAGAATGGTGTCATCCCTCTCACCACTAAAAGGAGACAGTTGAATTGTTTCATCAGTCTTTTGAAAAAACCTTCTAGTGAAGCCTAAAACCACTCCCTGAAAAGTATCTGTAACTGTTAACAAGATATTCATAATAGCAAACTTACACAAAAGTAAGAGCATAAGAAGGTACCAGCTCTTTCTCTAAAACACAAGTTAAAGTAAAGGCACACCATTAATACCTTGCAATGGTGTCAGAGATAACACAGTTGTGCATAACCAGCTTCCAGGTTAGGAAGTTTGCCTCAATAAAACAGGAGTTATAAAAAACTTCAATGAGTTTCTCTATTTTGCAGACCCATTTCACAGACTGACAATGATTCTCTAAGAAATGAATGGAAGGAACATGGGTGGGTCACTTTGTGTGTGATATTATTCAACTCTTTATTCCTCTTTCTGTTTTATTATTTCATGCTACCTGATTAGCTGCTTTTCATATCTTTGCAAAGATAAAGCAGACTTCCTCAATGTGCTTTCCTTTTTCTTTCTGTACTTCCTCAACAGATGTTTTTTTGTTATCTCTATTTCAGAAGGCAATTTTCTCAGAATTAAAGACAAAAAAATAACCCCTCCCACAAGGTGTCACTTCCAAATTTAATATTTTGTTCCACTCCATGATAAAGAGGAGAAGAACACAAGATAGCTTGAAACTCCCTTTGTATTCTCAATTTGTGTTTGGCTAGATAATTTTTCCTTATAGAGGTATTAATCAAACTCTGATGTTTAAGAGAGCTTAAACACGTAAATATATCTACACACAAACACAAGTGTCTTACTGTAAGATTTCTTGGCTGTTACAGCTTTTGTCTTTATTCCTGATAAGATGAACAGACACAGCACAGAAACAAATTGCACTGCTTCATCACTTTTCAGAGGAGAATAAATTCAACTGAATAGCTTTCAATATGTTCATGCAAAACTAGCTTTATATTAAGTAAATCATATATGTTGCAATATATAAATTATATATTTTGTAATTGTTTTAAATCTAATACAGAATTAGATTAATAGAAATAGAAGAACACCTTTTACAAAAAAATTAATCAAAATATTTAGTTTATTGTTTTGTGTATCAAATTTTCAATTAGACAAATTTTAAAAGTTTTGCAGATTTACTGCATTCTATTATATGTACTGATTCTAAGTAATTTTAAATGCCTGTTCTTACTTCCTGTTGACAAACCTTTCTTCTCACATCTCCCAAGACACAGGAAGAGTTTGTAAGATTTTCTGGGGGGAAACATTTGGGGATATTTAGCAATTTCATAGAAGAAACTATTTTTCTTTAATCCCTAGAGCTAGATTTAGAACTTTGTGGCTTGTCCCTTGGTTTTAAAACTGACTATATTGTACATCATAAACAGCACCAGCACTTATAGAAACAAAGTGGATGTGAGGTGCTAAACCAAAAGTATCGACTATCCCAAAATGTTTTTTCTAAAATTAGTATACAGTGTAATTAGCAAGATTTGAAGTATTCTTTATGATCATTTGGGTCATGCATAATCAGTCAAACTGAGAAAGGTTAACACCAATGGGGAAAGTCTAAACCACTTAAAATTCATTCTCACATGAACAATGCACTGGGGAAGAGGCTCAGATTACTTAATAGAGGCTCAGTTCTCCTCTTGGACCAGTAGCCTGGGCATAGATCCCCAGCCAGGCTCTCCTGGAAACTGCACCTTCTTTTCTCCACTTATTTAATGGGAATTGCACAAGTGTCACACAGGGAAAACTCTAACCCACTCTTTACAAGACAGACAATTCTCATGGATTTTACACAGTTTGTACCATCAAGGTAAAAGGTTAAAAGCCAGAGAAAAGACCTCACCCCTTTTTTTTTTTTAATTATTTGTAGAGTATGTGCAGGATTTGGTTACGGGAAAGTTCCTTCTGATCTATGAGATATAAATTAATAATAGAAAACTAAAGAGAAAGTGGGATATAAGACATGAATATAGCTCAAATTTTGTCCTTTTTGAGCACTTCAAAACTACTATTAGTTATTACTATTTGCCATCACAGAGGATTCATATGTACAAGCACCACTTTGAAATCACTTCCACATGTCAACATTCTAAAATATTCAGCAAATATCCAAGATCCCTGTTAAATATTATAACAGATGTTTGTTTGAGCTTAACAGACTAACCTTAGTAGTTCAGCAGAGTATTTATATCAATGTTCATTTCTGTTTGGGGCACTTTCACCAACAATTCACATTTGAATGTTAATCTTAGGAGCAATTCATTTCCTTCCAACATCTGACATAACATTTGTGGAGTGCCGAGGAGAGATTAGATTAATTTTATCACAGACACATCCCTTATTCTCTGTGGAGCACACTCCAGTGAGAAAGCAGAACTAAGCACAACCCAACGCACCCATGTTCTGTGAGCAGAAAGCAGCTCTGTTCCCCAAACAACAGTGCTCCTCTTAATCTCTAGAAACACTGAGTTTCTGCCTTCTGTGAGAAAACCCATGTGTTAGGTAATGAGCTTTTCTGCAGAAAGTGGTAATGAGACAGCTGAGAGCATAAACTCTTTGAAGATAGGGACTTTTACATATAAATACAAACATTCAATCCTATTTGCCTCAAACACAGCCATTAGATGGCTTAGAATGACACTGCTTATAAGAAAAGCTGCTAAAAGCTTTAGTTTAAAATATATATCATGTTGCTTATGTAAATGTGTATGATTAGTTCATATTAGTTTACTAGTTTCAATTGTTACTTTTTATGCAGGTAGGAATTTTAGCTAGTTTACCACTGTCCTCAGGAAGGCTCATGGGTTCCAATAGGAACTGAATGTTTCCCTTGATTTTCATGTAATCTGTTATAAACTTATAAAACAAATACCTTATTAAAAAAGAAGTATTATGAGCTTTATCAATGCTATCATAAAATTTAAAAAAATAATCAAGTAATATCTAATTGAACAAAAGCTCATTGCAAGTAAAGCTAGTATACATGGAAAACCAAATCTTAGTTACCAAATATTTTCCCTGGTGAGAAGCAGAAAAAGAAAACACAAAGCTGTTTGTGGAATTCTCAACTAGAGCTGGGGTGGGGGGGGTTCAGCCTTCTGCAACTTCAAGTTTGGGCTGAAAGTAAAAGAATCATTCCAGAAGCTAATTACTGTAACATGGAGAGCACAGGGTTTGTAACACTAATGAGGGATAACCACATTCCTTTCAGATTTTTGAACCTCGGTAAGAAGGTCACAGCCCGAGGTGAAAGGAACAGCCCTAGAGACAGTGCCAAGACGTTAACATGCCAAGGCCTATTTTTATACACTGCTGCTATTTTTAGTTACATCGTGACGGAATTGCAGAGCCTATGAAAAAATCATATGCTCAAATGAGAGAAAGTGCTCAAATTCTTGACTGTAGATGAACAGCAAAAGAAACTAAACTTGAAGAATCATTAGGTAACGTTTAACAGACTTTACTGGATCTTAAAAGGCCAGCAAAAATAGCTTCGAAATCACGTCCTCTGAGAAAATTAAGGAGTTAAAGTTAATTCCTTACATTAACTTATATTAATTAAAGGAGCTACCCACAATTTTGCCCAAATATTTCTTTTATTGTCATTACAGCTACAAGAAGGCACAAATATTTCCCAATTCAGACTTGTCTGCACCCGAGCACATTTTTGCATGATCAAAGTTTAGCAGTTAATCCTGCTCTACCAACAAAAAAGATTAAACTTCTCAAGCAAGTGCACGCAGAGTTCAGAACTAGTGAGCAGCACTACAGCTCGAAACGTTGCTTCAGTTACTCAACCATTAGTTGCCTTCAGCTGTTTTCCATCCAATATAAATATCAACTGAGGTAATCCTGCAACCTAGTTAACTCGTTTAACTTCTGTATTAATTATTGAAGTACCCGAGGGCAGCTATTTCCCATGCAGTTCTAATTTATGACTCTGGTGATTACAAAATGTCTTATTAAAGGCGGGTAATGTTGTTTCTTCCTAATGAAGTCAAAAGGCACAGCAGAAATGTTTTTGCAAAACAAGCCCACAATCTGCATTCATTTTATCTAATCACTAATATGTTATAACAACAAAAATGTAGAATCCTTGTTTAGTGGTTGATCTCAGCTAACCCAAAGAGAAGGGCCTACACTATAATGTGTAGCAACATCCATTTCCAGTTGAGTAGCATGTTATAGGTTATTAACACGTCACAGACACATATTGCCCAGCACACATTTATTTTTAAAACCATATGCATTACGTAATCATGACTGCATTGCATAAGACAGACTTGCAGCATGGTTCACAGAACATCTAATGTTTTAAAGCGTGAACTCCATTTCAGCTCATTTTTCACATATCTTTCCTAGTCAGTGAGAATACTTCCTAGGAGAAAACAAACCAAAGAAACTGCATGCACCAAACTAGGTGAAGAAAGAAAACAGCAAACAGCCAGAGATTATTTCAGAGCAACATCAAATATAGGAATAAAGAGTACTCTTGTTATCTGTGTCCTAAACGCCCTGTTGCTTCTGCTTTTAATGTGATCGTGTAAGCAATTCAGCAAGATAAAAAAAAATGAGTGAGAGCATACACCAGTGACAGAGCAGTCAAGCACTGAAACTTCTACTAACATACTGTAAAGCAAACTAAGTTTAACCTTAACATCAATAAAAATTTTCTTTTAAATCCTCTGTGAAAAGCCTCACAACAAACACTCTTTTCTTCAAAGTACAGGTGGGGAAATAGTCTGCCATTGTTGAAGGTAATTCCAATGCGGAATTTTAAGGATAAAAATATTCTATGCAAGTGTTTGTGCAAAAAAGAAGAATTACTGAACAAATTCTCCAAAGGAATGAAGCTTAACATGCTCATCACATCCAAAAGATAGAGTCAAAAAGGTAGCTTCGCAAGATGGCCAGTAAGATTTTAGTTAGTCAAAGGTTTTGAGTATCTTATAAACAAAAAGTAACATATTACAAGCAAAATTTATTATACAGACTCATATACATTCTTTCTTTTAACTCAATCTAGTTTCGACAGTGGTTATATAAGGTCCAAAAAAAGAATGTGTTAGCACAGCTCTAACTCTTCAATCAATTCATACACAAAAGCCAACAGCTTCACTAGGAGTACTAGAATCTATGCAAATTCCTCTTGGGTCTAAAAAATCTTGGTGTGAAAAGCTCCTAGCAAAATTAATTACCTTTAATTTGTTGTACTACTATCAACATTCATTGAAATAAAAGCACTGGAGTTAATATATTCCCATAGCCACTAAGAATGGGGTTTTTTAATGCTATATAAAGCAACTTCCATGCATAGTCACCATTGCACTTGAAAAATTCAGCATCCTTTTAATCATAAATTAGTAAGTTTTGAAATGTCACCATATATTAACCATTACAAAACATAACTGCAGTTTAAATAGCTCATTTTACCCAATACTCTTTTTTTAGAGGGAGTATCAAAATATTTTATTTGATTCAGTACTTTTAAAAGCGTGGGAACACAAACTGAGTATGCTTCAAAATCAACATAAAGAATCTCTCTTGGTATAGACCTTTAGTTGTGTTTTGAAAATGATTATCACTAATTACCACCTCTTTGTAGCTTATGATTCAGAGCCTAATGTGTATGAAATGTGCCCATCTCTGTACGCTAGGACTTCACCGCAGGTTGAATTTCATAGTAGGTTCTTTTAAAGAGTAAAAAGGCATCAATAACAACACTGAAGTTCCGTCAACTTTCTGCACACACTTCTATCAGCTGATTTAGAATTTCTTTACAGAGAAGCACCATGATTTCCAGGACTAAAACCCCTTGGGTGTGAGGATGTTGGCACCAGCAGCCAGAGCCATGCAGCTCCTCAGCTTAGCGGCAGAGCTTGGTGCTCGCTGCAGAGTCTCCAGGACTCCAGGCCACTGTTGCTCACCCTGTAGCACATGGCTGGCAGGAGCCAGCCCAACAATCACCCTCAAGAAGAGATCCCTTACCTTGGAGGGAGCTCCAGTGAGACATCAGCCCAGCTACAGCCTGCCTTGCCTTCCTTCCACTCCCTCAGCTGAAACATGGTCATGCTGTTACCCAGGAACGAGCCAAGGTGCAGAACCCAACCATCAACCGAGCTGGGGGTGGGCAATTTACTGGTCTCCACCAAACCTCCTCATTAACCGTTAGACAATTCCCCAAACAGGTGCAATCAATTCCTACTCCAGCCCTTTACTGTGAGCACCTGCCAACTTTATCAGCCTGGCCACTGCAAAACCTCACAAAAGAAGATGAAACAAATTCCACCTCAAAGAGGATGGTGCTTCTTTTGTGGTTGAACCTTGTGATTAATATTAAAGATGGCAAGTAGTTAATTATATTTTCTAAAAGGGCTTTGAGATTGCTATCAACAGAAGAGGTGATAAAAGACAAACTACAAAGGAGTAAAATACTGCAGCCTGTTTAAGACAATGTTCAGAAAGCCAATCTAGCATGACGTGCAGTTCAGCTTACAGGCAGTGACAACAATGGCAGCTTTCATAGGACACGGGTTAAGAAAGCAAGTTTAAAAACATGCACCTCTGCTTTTTAACAAGAGAGGACACACTCACTTCACTCACCAGTGAGAGACAGCAGACAGAACACTCTTTTCAAGTTAAGAGCTTACTTTATATATATGAAAAAATTCTGCTCATGTAAAATTACACAAACCCAAACAAAAATATTTTCTCTCTTTACAACAAAGAAAGGATTAATTAAAAAAATCTCACTTCAGATACTGCATTTTTTAATCCTAACCTTGGGAATATTCTGTGAATGTTACATAGTATTCTGTGCAGAAATCTAAAAGGGCAATGCTTAAAAGTTTTTCTTTTCATGTTCCAAGTCAGAGCAAGATTTTTGCAGTCCTCAAAATAACCATTTTGTCATCAGCGCCTTAGTTAAGCACTTCAGATGACATTAGATTTTATTTTTATTTTACTTACCATCTTTTGCAAATCTCAACACTGGAGAAACAGGCCTACTTTCTAACCTTGCTGAAGATGTTTCTAAATGAATGTTTGAAACCAAAATATTGTACCCCCAAAATCATTGAAAGTAAACCCAAACCTACAAATGATACCAACTATATCTACTCCCATCAAAGCTTGGGGAAAAAGAGATAAAAAGAAAAGGAAGAACAATACATACAGCTGAATTTCTCAAATCATTTCATTTTCACTGGGAAAAAAAAATAAGTAACAGCAAGATAAATTCGTAGTGGCACAAATGTTACAGGTGCACTGTCTAAACTCAGTCTGGCCCTCTCCTCTCTTAGCAACCACATCCTTCTTGATTAGTTTTTCAGCTGTCTTGTCAAGAAACAGCTTTTAAAATATATTATATTTAATAAAAGTATCAGTTGGAAGAGGAAAAGAACAGAATAGGATACATAACTTTGTTACATCAAGTTGGGAAATTCTTCCTTTAAACTAAGTCAGACATGAGGTCTGCTCCTCAACCAGTGGATGCAAGCGACGGGGTCTCATCTTTAACAAAGTGCTTATTAGATTTGTTTCTACATAGAAACTGCTTAAATTACACAGCTTCCTCTTGAAAAAGGTATTATAGAAGATAATCACAAAATGAGCTTTCAAGCCATCAGCCAATGCTCCAATGCAATTCCTCAAACATTATTCTTCTTTTATTTTTTTTTTTCAGGTAACATGCCTCCCATTGATTAGTATTGTTCTGTTCAGGATCACTAAGAAAGCACATGGTACACATTTTATAGCACTTAGATATAAAGATTACATTAATCTAATTTCCCAAGCATATGCTGCCTCTAGAAAGAAACCAAGAACTGGAAATCTCAAAGAACACCATGAGTCTTTTGGAAAATAGCAGGAAAAGCTCATAAATAGGAACTCTTTGATACCAATCTACATAGTGGCAGAAAACTATTATATTTTTTCATGATTGGCAATATGTTCTCGTTTCTGAGATGGTCTTACCTCCCTCAAAAAACTAAAGCTGTGTGCTTAAAATAGCTAAAAAACAGCTGTTGGATTTTTCACAGTGATGGGTTTTATCCTTATGCTACATATATTGCAAACCAGCCACTGGACTAATACACAGCTACAGAAAACATGCCTTCACAATAGAGCCTTTCTCCCTCATGACATACCAATAAAATATTCCCCTTCACATGACTTTTCACGTGCTTTTTTTAAAAAGAAACAACCATAACCTTTTGGCACAAGAGTAGCTTTACTCATATGCATGAAGTTTCCCATCTCTGGAATCATCTGACCAGTTGAACCCTGAGCTGTAAAGGAAGAGGACATTCTACTTTTTCCTGCTTTATAATCCTGTGACAGTTTTAAGTTTCTCTGGTGACTGAAGAGTTTACTAAAAACACAATTCTTTACCTGAAGAACAGTTTAGCACGCTTGCACTTACCTCAGATTCCACCATCACTCAAGAAGCAGCTATTTCAGTTTAGCTCTCTGTATTAAAAGTTATTGGATTTCACTTATAATACTTTAAAATGTTTTAAAGAATTCCATTTTGCAGTTGCCTTAGCTAGATAGACATAAATCAACATCTATCAATCTTCAGTTAAATTTACTATTTGAAAAAGCATTTTCTACACATTGACTAAATATTTGAGCCTCTGGAAAACAATTTTGTTACAACATGATTCCCTATGCCCTTAATTTTGAGGTAGATATTGCTTTTTGCTTCATAATATAGGTGCCTGTAGAAGGAATTCTGCATGGACTTAACCATAAACAGAGCCAAAGAGATGCTTCACTCAGTAGCCATCAAGAGATTTGAACAAAGGCTGAAAAAAACACCAACCCCCAACCTGGTAAGAGCTATCCCTATATCAAGAATCTTCTAATTTTTATTTTTTTTTTTTTTTCCTTTGGCTTAGTAATTTCAGCCATGAACATGGATGGGCCTCAGAAACTGGTGAATCTAAGTCTGCCTGTCCTGGGGTATGGGGACATGCAGAGAGAAAAGGGGGCAGGGGAGAAATTCAAGTTCAAAATCATTTCATAGATACATTTTAAATACTACTTGAAAACAATCTGCTCTAAAACTTTATTTACACTAGTCTGACTTTTGAGTTCACAGGTCTGTTTGAAAAATCCCAAAACGTGTTCCACACATGTACAAGGGACCTGCCTCTCTCCTCTCTGCCACAGCCTGCGAATGTGCTGCTGTGTTCCAGAGAAAGACTTTTCCAAAGGTGGCAGGGTGAGCTGTGTGAATAGGAGAGCTTTGTCCTTTGTAGCTATCATTGTGCTGTCCCCACCGTCCACAAACGGAATGGAATAGAAACAGACCATGCAGTTGTAAAACCCAGCCCTTTATTTATTTATTTTCGCCACTGAGTAGCACCTCGTTACAATTATCAGCTCAATGGCACAAAGCTCCCCGGTGTGCCGTGCATATTTTCACAGGTTCATTTGTCTCCTCCTGTGGCATCAGTTTAAAAAGGTTCCTAAAGAAATGCCGCTAACAACCATTTCTATTTCAAGCCTTCAAAGCCAAAGATGAGTACAATACAAGGCACTGGTAACTGATCTTTAGGTTTCAGTCCACAGACTTTTCACACTGGGAATAGATCCCATCTGTTTCCTCTTTATGCACCAGCCTTTAGAAAGCACAGATCTGGAAACTGCCTCCGTGCAGAGCAGAGCTGGCTTTCCCCAGCTGACAGCAGAAAAAGCCCCATGATTATGGACAGCTTTCTCCTATCTTTCTACTCCTCTTTTCTCCCTCTGGTCTGTAAATACATGGTGTGGTTTTCTCGATATGGGGGTTTTTTTGGAGAGGGGGAAAGGGGCGGGCTGCCTCTCTTTCCTTGCCCCTTGTTCTCACTCTTTCCTTCTTTCTTGGCAGAGGTTTCCCCATTTACAAACCCTCACGCAGGGAACATTTCAATTTCAAGCCTCAACACAATCAACCCCAGGCAAACCCCCCTCCTGCTTTGGCACAGAGCGTGAGACGTTTCCCCACCGCTCCCCCTCCCCGAGCAAGCTGCTCTCCAGATGGATGCTCGTGGCTCTCCCTCTTCCTTCCCTGTCCCGGCGAGAGGGAAGGAGGGGACAGCGAGCAGAGGGGTCTTTCGGGCAGTGAGGAACAGGACCGAGCAGGACACTTTCATCCCGACCAGCTCAACACCACCAAAGTCCTTAACTCCGTGCCTGGGGGACCCCCTGCTCCCCAAGCCCCCTGCCCTCGCCTTCCCCCAGCAGGACAGTCTCCCTCAGCCCCACATCCTGCCCTCGGCCCCAGCATGGGGGGCTCCACCGCCTCACGCCCTGCCCTCCGCCACCCGCACACAGAGCGAGGGGTCCCCTCAGCCCCACACTGGAGACTCCCCCCACACAAGACGGGTCCCTCAGCCCCACACCCTGACCTCCCTCCCCTCAGCACGGCCAGAGGCTCCCCTCAGCCCGGCACTCACTACTTGTAGAGCTGCTGCAGGCAGAGGTCCAGGCACTCGCCTTCCACCTCCTCCTCCGTGATGTACTCCGAGAGCGGCCGGGGCAGCGGGGGCAGCGGCGGGGGAGGCGGCGGCGGGGGGGGCGGCTGAGGGTCGCCGGCGTCGCTTTCTCCTTCTCCTTCTCCCTCTCCCTCCTCCGCCTCAGGGGCCGTTCCCGCTTCTCCCTCTGCCCCGGCGTCCTCCTCAGCAGCGGTGGCCGCGGCGTCGGCAGCGGGTGGGGGAGCCGGTGCCGGCTCTGCCCCGAAGGGCCCGCGGAACTCGCCCAGGAACAGCTCGAGGAAGCGGCGGTAGGTCTTCTCCTCCGCGCTGCCACCGCCGCCGCTGCTGCTG
>VYZX01010797.1:213211-236835 GCA_013401335.1 Brachypteracias leptosomus
GGCCGGGCCAGGCGGAGAGGAGCTCGGGGGCGGGCAGGTGGAGGGGCCGGCGCGCTGCCAACCGCGCCGATGTGATGAGTCATGCGGAGGCAGCCAGACGCGTAGGTTCCTCGCAGGAACCCGAAGGAAACCTGAGAGCGCGTTCCCAGTTACCTAATCCCTGCCTCAGGATTTCCCTGTGCTCATCGTTTCCGGCGCCGCTGTCGCCTCCGCGGGTTCCCGCTCGCTGCCGGGGTAAGCGGGGCCGGGGCTGGGGGCGGCCCGGCCGCACCTCGTGGTGTGGGGGCACCGGCCCCGGCTGGCTGCCGGGAGGAGGCTCTGAGCGGTGGTTGTGAAATCAGAGCGGGTTAACGTGAGGGAGAGTGGCCATGAAATGTGGTATTTCAGTAAAAATGTCCTCTCTGGGAAGCCCGTGCGGTAGCCTGGCCAGCAGGATCAGAGCAGGGATCGTCCCCCTGGACTGGGCACTGGGGAGCCCGCCCCTCGAATCCTGGGTTTGGTTTTGGGCCGCTCACTCCCAAGAAAGTCACTGAGGGGCTGGAGCGCGTCTAGAGAAGGGCAACGAAGCAGGGGAAGGGGCTAGAGCACAAGTGTGGTGAGGAGCAGATGCGGGACCTGGGGGTGTTGAGCCTGGAGAAAGGGAGGCTCAGGGGAGACCTCAGTCTCTACAACTCCCTGAAAGGAGTTTGGAGCCAGGTGGGGGTCTGTTCTCCCAAGGAACAAGCAATAGGACAAGAGGAAATGGCCTCAGGTTGTGCCAGGGGAGGTTTAGGGTGGACATGAGGAAAAACTTTCCTGAAAGGATTGTCAAGGGCAGGCCCAGTCTGTCCAGGGCAGTGATGGAGTTCCCATCCCTGGAGGGGTTTCAAAGCTGTGGAGATGTGGTGCTGAGGGACATGGTTTAGTGGTGGACTTGGCTGTGCTAGGTTAAAGGTTGGACTCGATGATCTTAAAGATTGTTTTCAACCTAAACAATTCTATGAATTGCTGGAAAGGGGAGCTTTGGGATCATTTTTACACATTTCCAACACTTAGCAACAAAACTTCTGACAGTAGCTTACATTCAGGATCAGCATATGAATGGCCATATGGATTTGTAAATGATACATTACATACCTGCCGGTTCAATGTTCTGGCAAAGGAGAGTTCATAAATAGCTGAAGAAGTTACACCGAATGAAACTTAAGTTACAGACAGTCAGTGGGAGACAAACTAGTTTATATTCTACTGCTGTCTAATAAATGTCTTTAATTTGGCTCGTTTTATTCATTGCTGCTGAAAAGCTATTTTCAGAGCTATCAAGTCCATAAATACCAACAATGAACAGGTATAATTGCCACACATTTAAAATGGCTTGTACTCGTGGGAGGGAATGATACCCTTAATGTCAGATATACCTTGAAAAATGGCCAAGTTGCAAGCCTCATATGCAAAAATATTCCCAAATTTTAATGGATTATAACAAGGACAGTAGCTTGCTGAAACCTGTTGTTCTCTGCATTGTAGTAATTACCCCTGCATGTCAGGTGCTGCTGTAAATCTGCCTTCTGTTGGGTGAATTGTTCTTTCAGAGCCAAACTAATTCTAGAATATTTCCAGCAACTGCATTGACTGATCATATTGCAATCTTGTGAATATGTAAAAGCCATGAGAGTTAAAAATGTGATTGTCACAGTCAGTCTTAGACTTTCACAGCCAAAAGCTATTAAAGCAACAGAAAAAGGCATAGCTTATCCTGAAAGAATATCTCAAAGTATTTTTTTTTCAGTGTACCATTTATATATTTTCAACTTAGTATTCATTTCTTTAGCAATGCCAGGTGGGTTTGAGGGGCAAAACCCAAGCTCTTTTTGAAGAGATAGCCCACAGTTGCAGCTGATGATGTCATTGCTGGATTTTGTTTTTATTTTTTTAAGGTTTGCCTGTACTGCATCATCAGTGAGTCACAAGCCTCAGGAGACTGCATATCAATGCAAGTATCAAAAAAGCAGTTTTAAGTTCACGATCAGTTGCTTTTCACTAGTAATTCAGAAGTAGCTGGAGTTTCAAAGAAACTATAATGCAGATAATCTTAGTGTAACATGATCTCAATTCTAAAAATTCCTGTTAGAACAGTATTGTAGGGAAGTAACAGAAAATTCAACAAGATGTAGGATCAGATCCATGTTGTATGACAAACAGCAATTAAGGCTATCCAAAAAAAGTCTCTAAAGCTTTTAGATAGTCTTTTTCTTACATTTTTGTTAATCGTGTATTTTTTTTAGCTATTTCAAACAGCGCATAAGGGTATCTGAGAGTAATACCTACTCCGTTTCATGTTGAAATGTTAAAGTTACCAGATGTCCTTGATTCATCTTGGCAGTCCCCATGTGCTTTTCATCATTTGTCTAATTGCAAAGGACACTAATTAAAATGAAATGGAGTAGAGCTTTGTACTCGGGATACTTTGTCAAGTTTTGGCACCGCGGTCAAGTTGGGATTGTTTTGCTTCAATATTAAATAAAGAGCCTATGGCTCTAAGCCACGCTGACATTTGTTTCTGGGAGGGAAAGGTGAAAAACCATCCTTATTAACCTGTCGTGTGGAGCATATGGGAGCAGTGGGTGGTGTGGCTGAGCCAGGCAGCCAGGAGCCTGCTGCCGCTCCGCTGTGTGGAGACGGTGGGGTGGGCAATTACCACAGAAGGTAGCCACGCTGTTCCTCTCTGCTGGCCAGAAAAGGAGACTCTACATGCAATGTATTATCAAGTAAAGCACTGATCTGTGAGAGGCGTGTTTTGGTGCTATTAGGAAATGTTTTTAGTGCTCAATAGCTCCAGAAGCTAAATTTAGAATGCCTCGGTGTGCTCTGGGTTGCTGGGTAGGAGCAGAATGAATGGTTCCCATTTGATGAGGTTAGGTGGATGGGATAAACTTGCAAGTCATAAAAATTTTGAGTCTGAAATCATTGGTTTGCAACATATTGTCAAATGGAGGGTAAGGCTTGCAGCTGATTTGAAACAGAAGCACAGGTGTTTGTATCCTTTCTGGCTTCATCACGTTGCTTTTTTTTTTTTTAAAGGTCTTACAGTGTTGTTTTGGAAGAAATCTGTTATATTTTAGCCTTAAAATGATGTCTTCCTCTTTCTCATTTTGCTGGTGAGAAATAAGCAGGATTTGAGCAGGCCTTGGGGAGGTGACCTGAATTGTATGGAGTGCAAAAAGAAACGCTTTTTAATTTTTTTGTAACCTTTGGAAGTGATTCCTGTACTCTGACAAGTAGAAAACATGTTGGGGCATTAAGAATGATTTGGCAATATTTAACAAACCTATGATATACACTCCAGTACCATATAAAAGGATACAGTGGGAAAACCCAATAGTAAATAAATTGCCTTTCTAAAGTGATGTCTTTAAAAAGTAGGGCTTTTGCAGTAAACCAGAAGTAATTTTAGAAGCTGTCTTCTGTTTTCCTGGCCAGATGAAACCACCAGAAGAGCAAATATTTCCAGGCCTGTGGCTGTTCTTGTTTTGAAGGCATGTCTAGTATTGGATGTAGTGTTGTTTAGGGGATAATACATGAAATGACACTTGCAATATACTGTTGAAAGAGATTAAAATTCTTTATATGTATTCATATGATCAATATCAGTCACCTTGTGAATGTTATATGTCTGTTCCTTTTATAGCTGTCCAAACTCAATGAGACAATTACTGTTTAATTCACTAAAACAATTTGTTAAGAGTAAGGACAGCAAGAATTTGAAAGGAACACAGTGAGAAGGCTCTTGTTGACAAGTTGCATCAAGCTCCAGTTAATTTCCCTTGGTTCAGTCTTTGTTCAGCTGCAGTTTTTAAAAGCACAGTAAGTTCTCTTACCACAGTTTTACTGGCTCTTTTGCCATAATAAGTACAGTGTTAGGATGTTCCTAAAAGCCAAAGTCCTTATCTCTGTTCCTTTCTTTCACTTTTTTTTTTTTTTTTAAACTTTTTGAGGTCAAGTCAGCTTTTCCACTTTAATAGTCAAAGATTATTCTACATCCATTGTAAAACACAGGATTTCAGGCTCAAATTCCACTTCCAACTGTCATGGAAATTTCCAATCCTATTCCAAAGGAAAATTCCATTTTCAGCCTTCCATTCAGACCCCTGCTTAGGAATGGGGGTTCTTTGAATAGCAATAGTGACAAATAGGACATTAGCTCAGGCCTGTTTAGTTAGATTTGGAAATCTGTTGTAGAAAAGTACGTGGAAGAAAGAACTGGTGAAAAGCTGAGCTCTTCAAAATGACTAGACAAGTTTGGGACACTGTCAAGGCAGATCCAGCTCAGTGTACCTTGTTTCCTGTTAACAAAGGCAAAGACAAAATTTGTTACGTCATAAAACCTTTGTCTTGGTGAAGTCAGTCCCCATGGGATTGCCTCAGCAAAACACAGCTGACCACGTAGCACTTAGCAAGGAGGTCTGGGTGTTGTCAAGTTGTGAGATCATCCTGTGGCAGGAGCACACCAGAGCCCGGTATCTTCTTATTAAGGTTGATCGACTTCAGCAATCAGTCACTCTTCTTCATCATAATTTCCTCTTACTGCTAAACGGAGATGAGGGGCACAGACCTCCTGGATATCAGCAAACAGCAGAGCTTGCTGGCAGCACTCCTGCGCCAGGCCCTTCCTCTGTACTTTCCACTCCTGCCACACGTTCCCTCTGAGGCTGAAGTCCCATGGTACCACACTGTGTGGATACAGCACTGCTGGAATTCCTGAGCCTGAAGCTCCCTTTTGCTCAGAGGAGGCGATACAAAATGGTGTACTGTACAATGGTGTACATTGATACTCTCTTCTAGGAGTTTAACAGTGTGTGCATATTCTGCCCTTTTGGGGTGGAGGGTGAAGCTCATCCTAAAATGAGAGCAAAGTTTAAGCCACACTTGTTAAGCCAGGTGCCCAGTGGGATTTTAAAATTTATATTGGTTCTTCCACAGGCTTACTTTAAATGACTTGTTCATCATCTCACTGTAGATTAGATTCCTGATTCTGTGATACCCTGCTCTAGTCACAAGACCTTGAATTTTAACAGTCACCTACTTAGAAATGACTCAAAAACCCGAAAAACAACCTTAAAAGAAAATGAGCTACTTACGTGAGTACCAGAAACCAACCACTGTTGTGTCCAGACTCTGGCCATGATTATTTTAATATATGTGCTATAAGAGCACAGATAGAATAGTAGGATTCACAGACTTGATGTATGCAGCTGATGCTAAGTTCTTTGAACAGTCTCAAACTCTATCATTTAGCCTCAGAAATTTGTTAGTTATGCAAAATAACTAACAAATTACTTTTAAAGGGATATATTTATATGCTGTATTCCACCACATTTACAGTCAAATGTGTAGTAAGCTTATATAGCAAAAAAAAGTGTTACACATCATGTTACAATATAATTTTGACATGCTATACTTTAGAGGCATAATTTTCATGCTAAAGAGAACTTGTTCTTTAGTCCAAAACATTTTATTTTAGCAACGTATATAATACAAAAAGAATTACCAAGCAGGTGTAGTTGTAACTGTGTTGCTAAAATTGCAGTGGTTCACATTAAATAAATTAGAGTATTAGAAGTATAAGTGTCATATATTTAAAACTCCAGAATACTGCAACGTGAGATACCAAAGTGAGCAGGTATTCAAACAGCATGTTTGGAGGCTTTGAGAAAAGCCTCCAGCTCCAATTAGAACCATTTATTGAGGTCTGTAGAGTTTCCTTTTCCTTTCCTATATACATTGCTAGGTATTTGTATTTTAAACATCCACCCTTATAATTGTTTGTAGCATGACTTTATTTTTTTTTTTTAGTATCTTGATGCTTCTCTGGCTCCATTTAAATCAATGGCAAGTAATTCCTGTAATAAAATGAACACTGTTACCTATAATTCTTGAAGAATTACTTAGTAAAATACATACTTCTCTATGCACCCTTCCAGCACATAATCTAACATTGTTACTGCTTGTATAGTAACTGAACTATTGCTTTTAATACCATTTGTTATTTCTATAGATACAGTTAAAACTCTGTAAAGCTTAGACTCTAACAAATAGTGCATATTATGTGAATATTTCTTGCTTGTAGGAAGCAAGACAGTAGCTTACGGTTTTGACAGTGGGTGCATTTGTGGGTGAAATTCAGTACTGGGAAGGGGGCCAGTTCCCGGTGATTTCATTCTTCAGTATAGAACATTAATGCAGGAATCTTGCACTAGCCAAGGGAAGCCAACTCTGATGACCTTAATCATCCAAAATGACTCCATGGCTTGAAGCCACAAGACACTGAGTACACAGCCTGGGGAGCCAAGGAGAGGGGAAGCCCAGGAGCTGGGAGCAGCTGGCACTGGTTCCTGCGGTCGAGGGGAGGACTGGTGCGGAGGAGGGCTGGGCAGGATGCTCGGAGGCCCTAGGACACTGCTGGACCCACAGCCAGTGTCTCACGTTCCCCTACAGCCTGGCTTCTGCATGCCCTCAGTGGGGCTGTTGGGCTTGAACTGGTTTGGGAACCACAGGTTAACTTCCCTGGTTCTCACCCTGTAAAAAGAAGTATCCTTTCCCTCTTGTACCATGTTGTATTTGTGTTACTGCAATGTAAGTGCTCTATTTATTCAGTTTCCCTCAAGGTCCTCTGTCTTAAAACAAGGAAGCATTAAACCATACTTCCAAACTTAAATATATTTTGTATAGAATTAGCATGTGTTAAAACAGTCTAATAGAGCTTAATGTGCCTTTTTAAATAATTATGATCCTGAGCATGGTGAAGACAATCTCTTTAGAGAAGCTGGAACACAGTGACGTGTCCTTCCAACTTACACATCATCTTTTGTTCAGAAACAGGGTGGCAGGAGGTAAGGATTTCACCTTTGTCAGTGATCCATGAAATACTTCAGAATAAATCTGATTTTAAGTTTAGTCCACCTGAAATAGCTAAAGGAACGGTAGCTGAAATTCAACAGAAAAAGAGATGTTTTAGTTTAAATGTACTTGTCTCAGCACTGTGTTCAACATTCAGATTAGCAGCTGAATCTCCTTCCACATTCGTCAACCCCTCTTGGAAGGTCCCTTCCAACCTAAACCATTCTATGATTCTAGGACTTCAGTATGAGACTGGTTGGTTGCCTAACTTGAACCTTGGCTTCACCTTCTTACCTTCAGTTAAGCTATTTCTGCTCCATATTTTCATAAATTTATTCTAGTTGGAAGCTAGCTGGTTTCTCAGTGTTTCATAATAGAAAAGGTGCAGGACATATAAAATGAGGAAGAAATAAATTGTTATTTTCCCTGTCCAAGCTAAAGAGTTTCAAAGCGGGATTCCAGGCTTGTGAAGAAGTGCACTGTGACCACGGTGTGTTCCTGTTGCCAAGCTCTGTGGTAGACACTGCATTCTTGTTGTGGTGATGAAGTAGGTTCCTACACCACAAGTAAATGGAATAATTCTAAACTCAGCATGATGGTTAAAGCTCTTAGCTTCAGAAAACTGAGACTTAAGCAGCAAATCAACCAACCTATTTTATTTTTGATTCAGTGCCCTGACGTTGGCTAGTTGGAATTTTACTTTTTGTGCAGTCATGAAATTCTCTTGGGCCACTCACTATTGTGCACTGATGCTGTGAAATGCAAGAGAATTCCAGGCACGTGTAAGAAAACAGCAACTTGCCATGGGAGATTTACTGGTGAGGCAGTGGTCAGATTCTTTCTTTATACACAGTTCGAAGCCTGGAACAGCTTCCTTGTCTCCAGCAGATGAGAATGAAATCTGGCTCATTTAATCTAATTTTGTCTCCACCAACAGATCCTTCTCTCTAGTTCTGGTCTGCAGAGCTGATTTTTATAATAGCTTCAGTATGAAAAAAAAAAAAAAAATTAAAAAAATCTTAGCATAGAGCCTCCAGTGCTTCCTTTGGATGTTTTGTGATTCCCGCTGTGAACCAGTAACTACACAATTTTTTTATTTTGATAACGATGCCTGGAACGCTGGAAGACCTAACATTTACTCAGACAAAACAATTTATCTTGGTATAACAGGATGAGCATCTCAGCTGGGGCTTCTTTATGCAACTCTACTACGGACAAAATAAAAACCCAGTCAGCTGAAATTAATAGTATTATTGGAGACATGTCCTTACTCTCCTCGCACATGGAAGAACGTGTTGAGGATATTAAATCAGAACACAACAAATGGAGAGAAATGGATTTTTCCATAAATACCCAGCATGTTAGATAGCAGCTATCACTAGTAACCAGCAGTGCTTCTTAAAATACTGCTACAAGATTCTTAATGGATGGTTTTCCTTGTGGCTACGTAGGCATGTGCTCTGTGCTAGCTCCCCCCTCCTCTTGCGCTGCAATACGTAGGAAGCTATTATTCCCAAATGGACCATTTGCTTGCTGACATCACATGCAGTAGGATCCTTTTGTTTGCCTGTGTCTCCTGCATTGAAATGTTTGTCTGAGTCACAGATCCTGCTGCTTTCCTCCCTCTATGTCATGCTTGCTTGAGAGCTTCTCCATGACTCGCAGTTCTTAAGTTCTGACACAGCCCAGTTTGCTGCATGGCACTTGAACACTTTTCCTCTTAACATTTTATTATGTAATTTAGATCTAAACACTGGAATGATCCAAAAATCACTGCCACTTCTCCTGCAGCTTTTCAAATAGAGAGGTTTTGTGACTCATTCAGCACCGAATTTTGTTCCAAGGCAAAGTGGGTTTGGTGTTACTAAATCAAAAATTAAAGATAGTGACTCCCACAACTTGCAGTCTCCATTTAGGCTGCTGGCTGCGTTTCCTCAGCTGTAACCTTATCAAGCACTATGCCAGAAAGGGGTCATATGTGTGCATGTGTACAGACAAACACTCCTCATAATTGAGGTAATTACTATTTTGCACTACAGTACCTTTTGTCTCTTCCAATAATTTCATCTTTTTTTTTTTTCTCTTAAGAAAAAGAGGACCAAACCCTGCTGTACTTTCATTCATTTGGATGAGGTTCTGGAGCTGCTAATCTCTCATTGGTGTCTAAGAAGCCTGGATTTATTAAAGCCACAAACAAAACAGATCCCAGTTGCCGAATCTTCATTCTGAATGCTTTGGTAAAAGAAGAACATGGAAGCTAAGGGCTGTGCAGCGGTTTGGTTGAAGCTTGAGTGATGGTAAAATACTCTTACTTAGCTAGGAACATAAAATTACTGTGCTGGATTGAATCTTTTGTCCTTCAGATCTAGTCTTTCATCTCTATTGTCACCACAAGATAAACGAGAAGTTCAAAACAGTGCTTTGATTGTCCTTGATCAAGGACTTTGCAGCAGGTAAGGGCTAATGCCCCAGACTGGCACTGCATTTAGGCAGGTCTTTATCTTAAAGCATCCATCAGCAGCTCCACTGCCTTCTGCTCAGGTCTGAGGCATGGGAGCAGATTGCTGCATGAAACCTTGTTAAAATTCAGACACACACAAAACCAGATGAGTGATCAAGACCTTTGTCATTAAATGTACTGTATTAGATACTTGCATTTCATTGGGGTATTTTTACCCAGAGTAAAAGAAGTAGTTGTATTCTCCATCTCCCACCAAAAAAGCTGAAGCCTCTTGTTGTAGAAAACAATTTTTATTACAAAACTAAAATTATCCATACACAAAGGAATTTCCTGCAACAGAAATTTGCATATTTGCAGTCTTAAAGTAATGTCCTGAGCAGGAATTTAAGTTGACACCTTTGGTTGCACGTTCACTATGCAGCCATTCTCCTGTAGCACATGTTTTTAACATTCAACTTTTGAATGACTGCTACTTTTCTTCTTCTCTCCGTGGCCGTTTGCGAGGGTTCATTTCAGTATCTTCTGCATTTTGAGTGACAGCTGGAGGCTGCACATCTCGGACGCCATGAGGCTGTAACATACAAGCAAAATCATGTGATAACACTCCTGTGGATATAAAGCATGAGTCTAGTTCCCAGAAGATCAGAATAAGGTATGATGCTGTCATTTATTTTAGATGAGTGGCCACAGGACGTTTATAGAGCAGGCCAAGCTCAGAACTGCCAGCTTTTCAACACATGTGCCAACTAATAACTGTGGCTCCTCATTTGATTTATCAAAGATATTTTATTTTCACCAACCAGGCTATCATTTTCATTTTACCACTAATAACCCCTATGGCTATGAAGCACTGCTTCTCTGTAAATTAACTTATGTTGCCTATTTAAATAAATTAAAAGCCAAATCCTTCAAGCCCTTATTCAAGCTCCCACAGAAGCAAGGAAATGACTGGATTAATTGCCTCAGTCATTTTCAGAAACAAACCTGTGCATTTCTAAAACCTAGGATATTTTTGTTTTGTGTATCTACTTAATGAACTGAAAACATCAATGAGACATTGTAAGAGAACAGCATATCCGAATTAGTCTCTAGACTGCAAAGATTGTTCCAGCAGAGTAATTTATGGGACACAATGGGATGAGAACCTTTAACTGCCAAAAACTAAATGTAGATGTGAAAACTAGATGCTGCTACTCAGGAGAGAGCTTAAAGTGATCTATTTGGCTTAGTACCAGTTGTATTTTCTGTTACCTTAGCTCACAATTTAATGCTTTAAAAAGATTTTAAAAGGCAAAAGATTTGGAAAATCAGTTAAACATGTCGTCAATGCAGATGAAGATCCTGAGATGTTATGTGAAGCCTGCAACTGTCTGTCTTCCCATCTCCAGACCAACAGTGTGCAGGCAGCACTGCTGGCAGCTCAGTGAAGACTCATGACTGCAGTGCAGATTTGGAGAGGAAAAGGGGTTAACCAGAAAAAGAAACTGCTTTGGGGATCCTAAATGCTGAGGTAGAGATGTGGGGATGAGAGTGTTTCAGGAAAGCTGGCATCTTAGGTTGGTGCAGTGTGAAAAAGCAGGTGGAATTCCTATCAGATGTCTGACTTTTCTAAAATGCCAGCATGTCCCACACCAACATCAGCCCAAAACAAACCAAATCCCAATCAAAACGTTTTGCTTAAGTCTCCCATCTCTGTGGTTCTGTTTCTAAATGCCTCACCTCAGACAGCCTGCTACGCTTTTAAAGGAACAAACAGCCCGAGCTGCCACAAGGGCAGGATTTGTGCAGTCCCTCTGCTATTATAAGCAACTCAAGTGTTATTCTAAATAGCGTAATGGGGAATCTTCAAGTTTAGTGTTTCACTGCTGCTTGCATCTAATCTCTGCCATTTCCCTTAGGCACAAAAGTGGAGCTGTAGCCAAGAATCCACTTAATCCAGCATGCTAGACTCCCAGTGAAAGCATTCCAATGGTTATAAAGGCCAGAACACCATAAAACAGGCTGCTTAGTATAGATGTTTTGCATTTAGTTAAAGGCATGTAACTTCTGGGCACAGCGCCTTGAAAATACAAGAATTGTGTATATTTGTGAAGCTTGTTAGTCGTTTGAATTCTTTAAAGTCTCCTGGCATCTATGGCCTGCATCAGGATTGGCAGACAGCTTTATTGCTTGAGTGGTATTCTCATCACTAGCCTGGCAGACCCTCCACAGTTCAGGGAAATACAGACAATTCCTACCCAGAACATAGGTCCTGGGTCTTTGTCTTTCATGATGAAATAATCAGGTCACACCACCTGAAAAATTTAGGTGAACCAGATGATCTACTTACTCCCTTGTGCTTAAATCAATTTACATTTCTATACTCTGCATTTAAGAATGAATCCTTTTCCTGTGAAAGAAACTGTTTCATTTGATAGGTGTTCCACAGCTTCCACACTTGCTCAGAATGACTGGTGACCTGCCAGTATCTGGGAAGGACACAGATGAAAGAACTAGAGCTCAGTCACTCAGCTACACACTTCTCCATCAGCTTAAAGGCACTGAGCAGCCAGTCTGTCAATAGCACCAAAGTATCCATTTGCATCAACCTAAATATCTTTGAGGATCTAGGCTTGAGGAATTATTTTTTTAATCATCTTTTTTTGTATGCTGGTTATACATAGATGTCCTAGATCTGATTTGGAAATATTGAGCATTTATTTACATCTTCCAGTTTAACTACGGAGATGGGAATGAGAAATGGTAACGGCAGCAGACTGTTACCATCAGACCTGAATTTCATGAAAGAAACAGGGATAATACATCTTTTACTTAAAGAAACCGTCTGCTGAAGCAGCTCAACAGGATTAAGGGAGAAAAACACAGGGATAATCTCAAGTTTTAACTAATCTTTGATTAGGATACAATTGAGAGTGTATTTCAAGACTGTGTGCATTCATACAGAAGAAGAAAGCATAGCTGGTTTATAAAGCATATAAAACTGGAAGGAAAAGGCAATTAAACTGTCTGTGATAAACCCCATCTGTTTATCAGCTGGAGAGAAAGGGCTGCACACTCTCATCACGTGATCCAAACAGCCCTGGGATGTAGCCCTACTTACCCTCCCAGACTTCACAGAACTCTATGTATATTTGCAGTATTTGCTCAGGTGAATACATTCAGGACTGAAAAAAAATCTGATTTCTGTTCAATAGTTTGAAGATCTCATCTTATGGCAGCATTAAAATCTGCAGGAAATGCTATGGCAACGTGTTTCCATGAGGACACACAGCAAATAGTGATGGCATGTACCTATGGATCTGACATTTGAAGATACAAGAGCCGAGTGGTGGGGGTTTTTTTCAAAACTAAATGCAGCTTACAGAGTATGTATTCTCATTAATATGTATCTAAGCACTCCACAAAAGAAAATAATCGCAGGATTTAACTAGGGATGAATGAGGAATCCAGCCATAAGCTGGAAGCTCCTCATGATAGTGACAGAAGAGAAAAATCTGTGTGTATTGGCTGGTCATAGGGCAACTAGTAGGATGGAGCTATGAAAGAGATAAACACAACCTAGGTTATCTCAGGCAATGTTCTTAAAGCAGAGATGAGGTAATATATATGGCACAAAGCACTGGTGAGACCTCTGCAATACCATGTATGTTTCTGGTCACCCTTGTCCTAAAAAGATAACCTCAACTGGAACAGATGCAGAGAAGAGGCACCCAGGAAACAACCTACCTGCCAAGGGAGAAAACAGCTTGGCTTGTTCAAGTGTCCCAAAATGAAGGCTCAGAGAGCACATGACTGCTGTCTGTAATTGCACTTAGGCCAAAAGTTAACATCAAGGGCAGATAAAATAAGCAGCACTAGCACAAGAACAGATGGGGACAGGCTGCCTGTAAATTTGATCTGGAAATCAGAATGTTTTAACTCTAATGTTTGAACATGCTGGGTCATTGTTCTAAAGAGAAAAGGTGCAACCAGTGTTACTGGTTACCTTCAGAAAGCAACTGAAAGGCAACAGTAAGAAAACAAACACCATTCTTGGATTTGCCTGTGTGTCTGAAAATTCCTTCACAGCTAACAATTTGTCCCCTCTCTGTACCCCCATCCCCAAAGAAATACTAACTGTGATGTTATAGGGTATGGTTGACTCCTTCTGACTTGGTGATTTGTACAATGTTGCCAACCTGGTTAAACAAAAACAGATAATTATCATTAGTAAATACAATAATAAAAATTCCAAGTGACCAAATGACCAGACCCAAGTTTTCCCACAATCATGGGGTAGGTGACCAGTGGAATTCTTATGTACCTATTTTCATACAGGTCATTTAATCTGTGGATGTCAAATTCCCACCCTTACATAACCCGTCAGCTCAAATACAATGTAGACCTACTAAAAAGAGTCACTAGTTAATTAACCTTGTTTCATCACAATATTTGAACACATTTTTGGATCAATATTCATTATGAATTAATTTCAAATGCCACTTTCTTAAAATGCAAACAAAAAAGGTTTTGAGCACAACTCTTTCCTACTCCATTAAGCAATCATTTGTTCATTGACCTCTCAAAGCTGGGAGATATCCTCAAAATTAAACTACTGGGGAGGTTTTTTCTAGACATCTCACAAGCCTGTCAATCCAATCTAGTGGATGGAGAAGAAGATGTTCTATTTCTAAGCCTGACCTTGGCACTGACATGCAGCACGACCTTGAGAAAATCCTTTCCCTTGTATTTCTCCTCCAACGCTTCCTTGATTTTGTGTGTTTAGTCTCTAAGCAATGCATCATCATTTGTGCTTATACAGCACCTGGCCCAATAGCTGCTTGCATAATACAGACAGAAGCTTGCAAGGCAGCTCAAAAGCAAGGGGTTTTTCAGGTGGTCCCAGGGCTGCTGGCCTGTACCATGCCCACCTCCCCAGAACTGATGCTTATGTAAAGCCAATGCAGAAAGTGTTCTGCTCTCTGTATCAAGACACCCTGCCAAAGATCCTGTTAATTATTTTTGGTGGGTTTTTTTCCTCCCTGAGGTGCCATTCTATTAGAGAGCACGTAATTACAGCCTGAGGAATGCTGCCACTTCATATTAACTACACAGGGAATTCCTCAGAACATTTAAGTGGTGGGTTCTACTTTACAAAATAGCCTGAATCTGAAGCTGCAGAAGCTTTGCTTTTACAAGCACTCAGCTAGAGCTCTGCTGTGTGCCTCTGACTCAACAGGATCTTTCCTCACAGCAATGAGAACCCTTATAATTAGGCTCTGACATTTTCCATAGTAGAAAGAAAGAGACAGGTATCAGATTTGGCCAAAGCACAACTTAAAAAAAAAAGGGGGGGGGGAAATGGATTCTCAAATCATTGTGCCTCAATAACCTGATATAAAACCAACAAAACCACAATGGATCATCAGATATAGGTGGTTCATGTAAAAATGCAACAGAATCCAGCTATTTCTGCTTTTCACAGCTAGGCAATTGTAATCTCTGTGCTTCTGCAGGCCCTGCTCTGTACCAGCTGCATATTTAGAACAGTAAATAAAACCTGTTTGTCCATCTCTGGCTTGCCTTCTGGAACCTGCATCCCCAACTCCCTAACTCTGCTGCAGGAGAAAAAAAGCTCTTTACTTTTGATATATAAAATTAACTTTTGTTCACTCTGCAATCATTATGTTGACGCAACTTCTGTCTTATAAAGACTGTTAACTAATCAGTGATGTTAATTTAATTCCAAATTAAACAGCCTGCTGCAATCATTCTGCATTGCCTTCAAACTTAGAATTTAAAAACCAAAACTCCATGAGAAAGTGTCACTGCATTTCTCTTTCAAGTTTAACAAGCAAAGCTACACACAACAACATTCCAGTAGCATTTTTGTTTGCTGTTTGCAGAAGATTAGGGAATTGAAGCCGGGCTTCTTAATCTCAAGTTGCTGCATTGTGATAATATATACAAGGCAAATTTAATGGATGAGGAAAGAAGTGAGCTTGCAATATAGTGAAGAGGGGGAAAAAGAACCAGATAGTTTCATATTGCTTTTAGAAGGGTCATCCTCATTCCTTTAGGTTTCTAAAACCACCCTCCCTAGGTCAGCTCTGCATTGGGAGCAAAGGCAGGTCTCTTTCTACCTCTCTGTAGGTCACTGTAACAGTATCTGCAGAGCTATCCAGTTTGCAGAACCATCCTGCCAGACTCAAAAGCAGGAAGGTCCAACAGCTGCCAGTGAAGCTCAGGGGTCAGCAGGCTATGGTCTGTCCTCCTGAGAATTACTATCCAGGTGGAAAGCCTTCTCTGGCACCTTTGGCTTTGTACTGACTGGGGCCTAAAAAACTGAAGCAAAGAAATTCTAATCCCTGTTTACAAAATGCAGATAGTGTAAAAAACATAAATTACTTAACCACCAGATCCTTAATTTTGTGTCTGAGCAACTGCCATCAGGATGTTCTGTTTTGATGAGACATGGCATCTTGCCAGACAGTCCAGCACTGCAGCGAGCTGACCATGGTGAGGAGGAGCATGACTGTTGGCTTAGGCTGAACTAGAAAGCTTTTCTTGAGCTTTCCTCAGTAGCCTGGGACATGGCAGACCAAGGCCAGAGGGCAAATTCAAACCCTGCTTGGCTACTGAAGCTAGTCTGAAAAAGACCCTCAAATGTCACTTGTCAGTATTATGCACCTTCGCAGCCTACATATTCGCTTACCTCTGACTGTTGTCCCAGTGAAAGATTAAACGGACAGTAGCTGCATGGCCCCAGCTTTCTCCTGGTGACACAAAATGACAGGTCATTTTATTTATCTCCTGTAACAGCAACAGCATCAGTAAACTGAACTGAAATTAGACCAGTCTTCTGAAAACCCCCCATGATTAAAACACACAATACCTTTCTGGCAGTAATGAATCACATCTTTTTTCCTACGTGCAAGGATTTCTCAACTAGTTTATCAAATATACTGAGACCAGGAATAACCTCTGTACTCACTGTGTTTTATAGAAACAGTGATGCAATACTTCCATATCTGTAGAAGGATTTTATATAGACCTGATAAAGGACAGGTACTAGACAAATCTTGAAAACAGAGGCAGCATGAAGAAAATATTTTTTCTAATTGCTAAGTCCAGTGAGGATGTCTAAATCCTACTTCAAAATCGCAATATTCTGTCTCTCAGGCATAATTATGAGCAAACATCACTCCCTTTGGGATCCAAGCTCTGGGAGGAAGTCAATGATTATTAAAGTATTAAGGGCCCCTGGAGCAGTTTTCTGCTTCTGACAGCAAAATGCTAAAGAACACAACCAAGAGCAAGGGGCGGGGTAGAATGAGAGAAGGAAGTTTGGGTTGTTATCCTATTTAAGGGAAACAGTCCTAGTTTCAGTTCACACCTGACCACAAGCTCAGTCAATTTATAGGCAGCTTTATCGGGTGTTTTCCTCTGTTTATCCCAGGAGCCAGTCAGTACTCCAAAGATGGACTGCATTTAAAACCAGTCTTTTTGGTTAGGCACTGCACACCTCTGCTGTTCACCAGCACACCGCCCTGTAGCTTTGGAATCGCTTGGTCTCTATCCCACCACCAGCCCCACATGCCCCATGTGCTCTCATGTTCATTACAGCACAGAGAAAAAAAGCCAAAATGATTCGACTGTAATGAAGACCTGGACCCTCCAGGCATCCTGCCAGACCCCGCTCCACTATATCTAAGTCAAGATTAAAGATTCTGTCTATCAGATACGGTTCTGAGTCAGGGATCAAAACACATTTTACAATGGGTACAAATTCCACACAGGAATGTTTCCAACTGTATCAAATATGAGAGAAAAATGCAACTGTAAAATGAGATATTTCTGAGTTAAACTGGCTGTAGATTAATATTTGACCTCCTTTCTAAATATATCCCGTAGAAATGTCTAGGAACACCCAGCTTAGCTATCACTGCTGGGAAAGCAAGCTGTCCCCTTCATAAAGCTCTTGACTTAATACCTTGCAGCATCTGTGCCTTTTTTTTTTCCCCATAATTAAGAACTTCCCTTCTGCTAGGAAGCTGAATAAGAGTTTAGAGCTTAATACTCTTGTGAAATCTTAGAAAAGGCTGTTTCTAAGGCTTACCAATAAATAGGGAAAAAAAAAAACAAACTATTAAGGGGAGGCAATAGGATTGATTTTACTTGGGGTTTTGCCGCTGAGCTACTCCCTCAATAGTTCCTTTGGCTACAACCAACCATGGAGGAGTAGGGAGTTCTTTAACTTTTATGATGCGACTGTTGAAATAGCATCACTTCAGAGCAGGCCATAAAAATCACCTTGTAATTCACCTTGTAATTGCACAGAGTCTATGGAATAAATTCATATCAAAATTCACATCAGCTTTGTACCACCCTGCAATGCTCTACCTGAGATACTGCTGGATAGGATGACAGGAATATCTCTTAGCTTCAGTATTTTACCAACTGGTACAAAGTTTTGGTTTTGCCAGAGCACATGCTACTCACTTTAACAATACCATATGGTTACACACATGTTCTGGTGAGAATCACCATCAGTTTATGGTCAATATGAGGTTATGTCAAGTTAAGCGTTTGTAAAAGAAAACATGTGCAAGACAATACATGGTACCTTTGATTTACAACCTACTCCAAATGTCTTTACATTCCTTACTGTCCCTGTGACTCAATAAACACAATAGTTCTCAAACAACACTGGCTATCGAAAAAAGACAAGAATCTACTGGCTAAGAACTCAATTAAAGCCAGAAAGGCTGCCAAAAATAATCCATCAGAGAGCAAGAGGCAAAGATGACAAAAGGGTCAGATACTGGAAGCTGGGTCTTTATCTGCATGCACAGCTCAAAATTCCACATTCTTCACATTCTCAAAGGAGATGGTCTGTATTTTTTATCTTACATCTGTGCCAAGTGGTTCAATTCCTGTACAGACACTGAGAACATCTTTGCCTTTGTACTGTCCCCTTCTTCTCCCTCCCCTCCAGAACAAGGGAATCATTACTTAGTTCACAGAGACTGAAGCTGTGGACAGGGAATTTGTGCCCTTTTAGTGCATCATAAAATAGTACAAAGTTACAACCTGAACTAAGATTTAACCGCTGAGCTTTTTCTTAATTTGTCAAAAATCTCTACTTCCAAAGAACTGTTCTATTTTCCCCCGTGACCATAGCAGGAGAGTCTGAGGTACTCTGCTCTTTACTGGGCAAAATGGAACAGCCTATAAAAACCATTTAAGCTCATTATGGGCAGGCTGTAGCTGAGGATCCCACATAAAACTTCCCTCTGCATCATAACTGTGGAAGACAATGGGCAGAGTTCCAGCAAACCAGAATCACCTTTGCAAATAATTAATGGAACGTGTTCAAGTGTAATGGCCAAATAAACAATTCAAACTATTTCGCAGAGGCAGTGAATGATCCTCAGGAAACTGAGGAAATTGCAGTATAGTCTGAGGTGTGCAACCATTAAGCTGTGCTCTTCTGTTACTGCTTCAACCTGCTCATCACCACATTCCTGCTAGAGGTTTATTGTCCCCAGGCCCACTCCTACATTTTTTTCATGATCATTCACCAGCCAATTTCAGTCTAAATTACCCAATTCATCAAAGTTTTCCTTATTATCTAAATAGCTCAAGCTCACCTGGCCCACTTCTGGCAGAAATGGATTGGGAGGCAATCATACAAACAGCTCAGCTAGCACACAGGATGTGGCTGTGACCTCCAGCAGGGCTGGGGGCCTCCTCAGCTGACACCCCTGCAGTCGAGGTGACTCCACAGCCTCAGACCCCCCAGGGAAGGCTGCAAGACATTAGCTGCATGTCCCAAAACCTGGTTACTCAGTTCTCAGTACCCAGTGCTTCCCCATAAAGGGTGATTCAGTCACTTTAATGAATACTGATGGATCTGATAGCAAGTTTAGTATTAAAAATTTTGGTTTAAAAAGGAAAAACAATAATCCAATGACACTCTCAATCTGTGAGTTTCAGCAATCTGAAAATGTCACGACTTTTAGAAATATTTGTAATTGCTTTTCAAAAATCTAACCAGGATTCTAATCTGCACACCATGTGTGAATTTAGAATAAAATTTGATAACTGCTCATTATAATTACAATGCTGACATAGATAAGCACTAGTTCCACAATCCTAGTCGTTCCAGATGGGTCTAAGAGTTTCACCATGGATTCTGCTACACTGCAGAAATTCAATTTAATTTTAAACAATTTAATTTTCTTCATACACAACACCAAAAGAAAGGAAGTCACATATTTGAAGATTAACTCAGTTATCAACTCACAAGCTAAACACCTACCTAAAGCAGGTACCAATGTGGACTGGCTTTGTCCAATCCTTGTTGTCATTTGGTTTGTCAGAACTACCTAAAAGAGGGAACAGAAGCAAACAAATAAGAAAATCTCTAGAAAAGCAGCACACTGGTGGGTGGGAGGGAAGAGAGGGATTTTTTAAAGAGCTTTTATGAAGTTACTCAGGCAAAACTCTTGCCTGCTGTAACAAAGCTTTACTTAAGAAGAAACTGCAAAGGTGCCTCATCTTTCCTGGATAACCAAAATAAAATAAGGGAACCCTACAAAACATATTTTCAATTTGCAGAGAAGGTAGATTTCTATCATTCAAGACTTAAAGAAACCCAAATGCCTCCCTTCCCAAGGGATGAAAACTCTGCTGAACTTGTACATTCCACCATATTCATACTAAATACTGTATTTGGATGCACATGACTTGTATTAGCCATCTTTGGAGAGATAGATTTCAGTCACTGGGGTATAAGTGAACTTGGTGGTGCTGCTCAAAACATGCATAAGCCCAGTGATTAACAGAATTTCTGCACCTTATAGTCTAAAAATGTGCAAGTGGGTACAATACAAAGCAGAATGAAAGTGAACAGACAGAGCGGGGGAGTGTTTTCGCAGCACAAATCACTCGTAGGAGGTTCACAGACAGTCTAGGTTAGATCCCTGGTAGAAGTGGGGGTGGGTGAGACAGAAAAGAGCCAAGAATATTAATTGCAAAGTTCATTAAAAATGAAAAATAAAAAATTGTACCCATCTTAAACCCTGGAGGTTTTCATTGTTTGATATGCTTGTACGATTCTTGCTTGAACAGTTAGAAAAGTGCTGGAGGAAGTGATTCCACTGAGCACATGGGGCAGGCACCAAAACACCAACATGGCTGAAAGCCCCAAGACCATACCGCATACTTCAGAGAAGTTAACTCATCTATGGATGATAACACCCCCAGAGAGGCTCCTCCATCTCAACGGAGAAGGGCTGAGCATCCTGGCACAACCCACCAAGTTCAGCTCTAGAAACTGAAGGAACTTGCTTCCTACCATAGCAGAGCATTCCACCTGCCCAGCTTTGCTGCCCAACAAGCAACCTCTGGCACACAAGCTGAATTTAGACTGCCTGTGAGCTACGTGGAACCAATGCAACAACTAACGAGAGGGCCACTCTAAGCTGTATAATTTCTGAAGCTCTGTGACAAATCACTTCTTAGTAAGTGTTTATTTATCAAGCGTCTGTACTAAACCGCTCGCTTGTTCAACAGAAATACATTAGGTATGTTTCCCTTAACCAAAGAAAAAGAAAGACTGTGCAATGACAACTGCTCCTGTTCAAGGTCACCAGGTACCTGATTCATGAGTGAAAGCACTCAGTAAACTGGAGGCTGTGCAAATCAAGCAGTCACAGAACATTTGTCTCCCCTGGTGCCCACGCCAGCAGGAAGAAGCTTCATCATTCACGTCAGGGTGCCAGAGAGGGCACGCTCCCAGCAGCGAGCCCAGCCGCCTAACCCAGGCGGAACACAGAGCTCTGCTCCTTCCCTTCCTGCAGCTATCAGAGGAAGCACAAGGGGAGGCTGATTTTTAGCAGCTCAGAACAAAAGCCAATTCTGTGAAGAGAGTTGTGGATGACAAGGTTGCAAGTCACCTGGAAACCGTTGCAGGCACAAGCACCATTTTGAAGCTGTGTAAGCTCTTAATTCCTGAACAATGCTTTTTTTGTGCTGTGAAAGACTTGCCAAAACAACTTCTGGAACAGATGCAGCTTCTGAGTGCCATCTGCTGGCTACGCCGCTGTGGATTTGCTGGCCTCCATATTGGCGTAAATGACGTAGAAACAATGCCCAGGAAGGAAGCGAAGGGTTTCCATGGATGCCAGAAGAGCAAGCCAAACCAGCAGATAAAGTGGTTTTCCTCCCTAAGAACAGTTCCTCCACTAAGACCATCGTTTATTTCTAAACGAAGGGTGGAAAATTATATTGGAGCTGCTAAATACTCTGATGTCTTTTGATGCACATACTTTGTAGGCAGAAGTCATCAAAGAAGCACTCAACCTGATCATTAAAGATGATGTGAAACAGCACGGCAAATTGATACACTACCACTTCATTAAGATCCACAGGATGCTTTTAACACAAACATTACTTATTTTGGCAAGTCTAGGAATTTTCCACCTAAACAGTTTTGCCTGTGTGATCCATCTTTATTTACTAACCAAACTGGCAAACAGATGTGGAGGACATTCTTGCAGTTTTACTTTGCTATTTACAGACAATCACAAATCACAGTTGCTTAAATTTGGAGTATATTTATTCCAAAGTAGCATCTTTTGTAGTTTACGCCTGCCCTGGACTTACTGCTGCTTTGTGGTCGTTGGCTATGATGATCAGCTGCTGTGCCAGACCATTCAAAAGCCTGGTTCGAAGTGAGAGGTCCTCAAAGTCATGGCGAAAAGGAAACGCAATCCCATCAACTACCACCAGACGGACCTAAATGCAGAAGAAAAGGAAAAACTACCATTACTGTCCTACAAACTAATGACAAAAAGCAGTGAAACCTCTTTTTTTCAAGTGCACTGGAATGTATTATTTAAGGTAATGACAATTTTATTTCATACTTGGGTGTGCACAACAGCATAACACCTATTGTCTCTCTATGTATCGGAAACAACCAGCACTCCACAAGAGGGTGAAAAGTCTTGAGCTCCAAACACAGTAGTGTTTGCCAAGAAAGGTTGGACCAGATGATCCTTGAGGTCCCTTCCAAGCTGGGATTCTATGATTCTTTGATTCCAGTACACCTGCAAAGTGCAGCACTGCATTATGCACAGACACCAGCTCAGACCACGGCTGCACTAGCTCAAACAAAATGCTGCACTGAGCTCTCCCGTTAGTTAACCCAGCACAGAGCTGCCCCTTGACTGTTCCAGCTTCAGAGTTCGCTCGCCTACAGCCAGAGGACTTAATCTCAGCAGCACCTGGCACCGAATACAAAATGACAAAGCTAGATGGAAAGCCTTGCAGAAGAGAAGCTGAAGGAGAAAAAAAAAAAATCATTAAACATCAGAATTGTACCTCAATCAACTCTGCACGAACACTAATTTATTTCACCTTCTCCCTCAAAAATTAAATCCAGACCAAAATTAGAATCCATGCTGTCTGTAGTCACTGGTAAGATAACACATCTGAGTCCCAGGCTCAGATCTATCTTAGAAACAAAGATTTTAACAGATGCTTAAAGATATTCCAGGCACTATGCAGTGGAGCCGAGTATCTGTCTTGCCTAAAGATGTTTGCTTTGCTGAATTATTTCTTCAGCAGCAATCATTAGCTGAAGGCAGAACACAATGCTGCTGCTGGTTCATCACCCTCAAGACACTATATAAACATTAGTCTGGGATTTTGATTTATTCTAACTTCATTTGTTGTAGCTGTTTTGATAACCCAAGTTCCTCTGAAATACATAAGGGAGATAGTCTTACAGCATCTGCATCTTCAGATGTCACCCAAATCCTAGGTATCTAGCAGCTCTTGCATTAATGCACAAGATAAATTAGAAACAACACAAGAAAACTGATTTTCTGTATTACTGATTTAACTCATTACTGGGAAGTTGCTTTGTGACAGGAACACACAAGCCTGCAGCAAACTCACTCTGCGAAATGGCCTTGGGCCTCCAACGCAGAAAAAAAAAAAATCTTAATTTGAAAAACATGAAATACCTAGAATTAGAAGAAGATATTCTTCTGTTTTGTCATTTTCCCTCCTTCCTGCAAATTCATTCCTATGAGCCTGTACATCTTCTTTCTGCATTATTTTTTGACTTTAAGAACAATCAGTTTAACAGTACAGACATGACTCATGCTAGGAAGGAGTGTATACATAGTTCTATAACTTGCTTATCAGATTAATATGGCCGGGTAGGATGCAATTTAGCCTATTTTCTCCCTGTTGCACTTGCTATAAAATATCAAATAGACTTAACATATTCAAA
>VYZX01010798.1:0-15552 GCA_013401335.1 Brachypteracias leptosomus
AACCTTAAACCACAACAATCTATCATGCACAGATTCACAAAGTGTGAAAACAAAAGAAGTCCAATGAAGCTTAAATATTGAAAACTGTTAGGTTTTACCTGATGTCCTGGTTTGAGTTAAAAAAGAACTATTTCGGTTCAGTGACTTTACTTTTCAGCTTAGTCTTTTCTAAGTAACTGCACTTTCTGAAGCTAATGGCACATTTTAACAGACAGTGTCTGCTTCTAGCAGTGATAACACTTGATGTTTAGAGTTACTACCAAGGATTGGTGTGCAGACCAAGGTCACTGTTAAATCCTATATACCACATTGGGGGTGCAAAAAGTAAAAGGCTGCACCTGCAGGGAGGAGTGTCTAGGACAGGTGACCCTAAACTGACCAAAGAGGTATTCCATTCCATGTGCCTCATACTCAGTATAAAGCTGAGAGAGAATGAGGGTCAATTTTTCTTCTTCAACGGCCAGCATCTGAGGAAAACTCTGTCGGTTCTGCCTTTGATCCCAACACATGTGCTCCTGAATCCAGTTCCAGAATCCAGCCCCTGAATCTGGTTCCCATCTGATGCTGAGCCCAGTCTGGGACTTCCCCAGCACCTGCTCCACAGCCTCAGTAGTGATGTTGATGTAATTACCATTAGGAGAGGACTGCATTTGATACTGGTTTTGTATATATTTCATTTTTAAATTATTATTTTCATTAAAGCTGTTTCAGTTTTCTTTTCTAGTCCATTAGTTTCTCTTTTATTTCCTTCCTCTTACATCTTGGGAGGGGAGAGGGGTTAACAGAGAGCATCTGTTATAGGTCTAGCGGACAGCCCTGACCCTAAACCTTGACACCTGATTACTACCTCTACAGATCAATAATTTCAGTGTGAAAAAAATATGTGACCTTAAAAGATGTTTGATCTTGCTGTGAAGATATCAAGGAATGGAAAACTGACATACCTTCAGAAGTTGGATCGATGGGCCAAGGATAACTGAGGTGTTGGAGTGGGTCCAGAGAAGGGCAACCAAGCTGTTGGGGGGTCTCGAGAACATGTCTTATTAGAAGCAACTGAGGAAACTGGGACTGTTTTGCCAGTTACCTGGGTCAGCATAAAGGATACAGCTACCAACAGCAGGCATAAGCTTATTTTATTGTCTAATTCCAGTGGATAGAGAAATGATAGAATGTGGTTAACAGCAGAGGGAATAAGCAAGGTAATAAATCTAATCATAGTAGATGGTATAACAGAAGAAAGAATAAGCCAAGTCAGAAGCTTGATCATAGTCATACAAAAGCCACTACGGCAAATGTTAGGAAGATACACTGTCAAATACGTTATCCTTGTCCTGTCTGGTTACTTGTCCTGTCCTGCTGTAGTTGGGGAGTCCCTGGTTGCAGTGAGCAGTCGGGGCCTTTCCAGTGACAGGGAAGTCCTACATGGTGCGTCCACCCGAATGTCGGCTTCCGAAGTTCGCTGCAAGTGGGACCAACTTTTATACTATTGAACAAACAACTCAGGTAGCATAGGCAATCTTAAAAATAACTTCAAAAGCGGGACACCTGCTATTTTTCCTCCTTATTGGGTTCTGTCCAAGGTTGGCCAAGCCTGGGAAGGAACTCAAAGAAGAGGAGGTGTCTCTATCTGTTTTGGTTTTAATCACCTGTTTCTCACTATAGCTGTGTGTCTGTTCTCACAGCTAGTCAGTTAATTTCCCAGCAGAGAAAAATCCTTTGCTGGTTTCAGTCACAAGCACACACTGTCCAGTTGTGAAATTCATCCATATGTCAACTTTAATTCAGGGCCTATTGCTCAGGCTCTAGCACTTCAGACAGTTTAGAGAAGAAAAGGCTGAAGGGAGACCGTATTGCTCTCTACAACTACCTGAAAAAAGGTTGTAGAGAGGTGGGTGTTGGTCTCTTCTCACAAGTAACTAGTAATAAGACAGGAAGAAATTGCCTCAAGTTGTGCTGGGGAGGTTNCCCATAAAACAGTATGTGTTTTATTTCTAATTACTCAGCACCCAGGTGAATATTAGATAATATATTCCTCAATATCTGGATGCTTTAGCATTACAAACACACTCATCACTGGTAAACTAAGCTCTTTAAATCTCACACTAGGAGGCATCTTCCTCCATCATCCAATTATTTTCACACTTTTTTTTCTGTATCCTTTCCTAGTTTTGTTTTTATCAATGCTATAAAAAGAAGAAATATTCCCTCCTGGGTCTTATTTATTTTTCTTCTGGTTTTGTATGATTGCACTATGCCTTTGAATCACAAAAGTGCAGTGCAAGCCTGTTCCGAATTGTCCAATTGTTTTCCTAATACTTGTTGTCCAAACTGTCACGGGTTGGACATAGTAAGCCACCACCTAAAGTGGATCTGGATGCTGGCAATTATTTAGAATAACAAGATGAGAGTTTTTACTTGTTTATTTCCTGTGTCCAGTTGTCCCTTCCCACAGCACCGTGATCATTCGTCTTGACTTCTCTTCTGAGCAGGAAGATCACTGTTGGTCCAGGAAAGCTGGGAAGAAAGTAATGTTGTTTCCTGCAGTGTAGCTCCTCAGTTACCTGTTTGAGGTGTTGCTGGCCAAAATCCCTGAGTGTTCCCAACATTTGACTCCATATATCTCTGTGACCTTTCCTCCAGATGGCATCTTCACTTTCTTCTTTCCAGGCCCCTTTCAGCTTTCTAAGACCACCTCTACTCTTCAGGAACCTTTCTTTTCAACACTACCTCTTCCTTTCAGACCCCAAGCCCTTGGTTTCCTCAGTTTAAATAGAAAACCTTTGTAGAAGCAAATGTCTGATCAGCCTCATATTTAATTGGTTGTTTTGTTCCATGCCTCTTCATTAACTGGAGGATTTAGGGTGTGTAACATATGTTTAGTTCAGGTGTCATAAAAATTTACAGTCCACCCCAACCAGTTCCACCTAGTAAGTAGCAGCCTTGTTACTGAGAGTTCAAAATTTTGGTTTTGGACATTCACCCATCTACACACATATACCTAACTATATGCTGCCTGCTAGCATTCACTATTTAATTTTTGCTTATACTCACCATGCAAAAATGGCTGTTGTTCCTCATTCTCAGGCATTTAAATTTGGTATTGGTCGCCTTAAACTTCATTTTGTTTAACTAGTCAAGTTTCCCAAAGGAACACAATTCACTTTATGCGATCCATTTCACATAGTTTTAGCCATTTAAAAAGGCACTGACAAGACTCAATTTGAGACTGCGCCTTCTTGTCCCTATATAGGTAAACCATGTGTCCATAGGTAAACCACATGTCTAAGCTGCCATTATCACTCATAGAGATCTATTTAATAAAGTCAGTAGAGGCCAGACAAACATTCATTCATGTCACCTGCTGACACCTTCACTTGGTCAGATGAATTTTCTCTAGACTGTCTTGTCTGTGTTGATTATATCTTCATTGACTGTAATGAGAGCCTAGACAGCTTTTATGCTTCTGGACAAACTAAATTTAGTCTGGCAAGTTAATTTATTTTGACATCTAAATTTAAATGTCTTGAATCCTGTCCCACCAGCCTAGTCTATGTTTATTATAAGTCACCCTTCTCTACTCTTGATAGGAAGAGGTGCCTCCAGAGGGTGATTCACCCCACTTGTTTGAAGATGAAGACAACATTCCCCTCCCTTTCTTTTAATTGCAGAGAATCTGAAGTTATTATCTGAAGCTATATAGTAAATTCTGAGATAATTTAAATTAGGTGAGATGGGTTCCACTCTCTTCTGAAAGCACTGTCCTCTCAATTATTTACTAGTTTCTCATTGTTGTATTATTATCACATTATTTGGTCATGTATGTACCTTTGTGTATTTTTTTCTTTCTTTTTTTTTTNTTTTTTTTTTTTTTTTCTTATTTAGGCAGTTCTAGCTGCTAGTAAAAATTTTTCATTGTAGGCAGACAGGTAGGTTATGTAGACTTGGAAGACCTCCTGATGCAAACACACTCATCTTGCAGACTATTTATACTCTTGACAAGTATGCTTTGCCCAAGGGGATTTTATCAGGGAATCTGCAAACAGTCACAGTACAAATCCATACCAATGATGGTTTTCCATCTTGTATGATATCTTGATGCTAGAAGCCATGTTATTTGTAATTCATAGAACTGGTGAAACATATGCTTGTAAAAGTCCTTCATATAAACCTTGCATTACATGGAACAAAACTGTAGTAATTGTGCCATTTTTGTTTGTTTGTTCTGGTTTCAGTTTGGTTTTAAGGCTCATAAATATGGATATTAAGTTTGACAGTTTTTATTGCATCTCTCTAATTAATAGACTTCCCAATGGACAACTTTGTTATTTAGAGCAACTATCATACTAAAGCAAGATATAGATAAGAAATAAAGCCAAATGTTAAACTGTCAAAGAAGGTGAGCAATAGTCCTTAAATAGGCACTTCTATAATGTAAGAGTTAGTGTCTTTACATTAAGGCTGAAATTTAGTTTGACTGCTGTTCTTAAAGGAGTAAGCAATGTCATCTCAGTTTCTGCTTTAGATTTGTCTAGGACCCCAAGGTGACATATTTCATTTTAATTAGATATTCTATATCTGCTCTCCTTACTTAAAGAAACATCAGTTCTCTACATGCCCAAACAACCTTTTCAGGTTACCTTGAGGTCAGCACCATAAATAAAGTGAGGGAAGAGCGGTGACCTACATACAGAGCTGGCTTACTGCTGTCAGCATTGCAAGAAAACTGGATCTTGCAGAAGTGAATCATGCTGCTCCTGGGATGAGGATCCAGGGCCTTCAGCCTGCACCTTCCTCCCAGACAGGCTAAAAAGGAGTGATACAGAAAGAGGGAGGAATAGGTGAGGGAAAGAGGAAGGTTCTGAAGAGAGAAACTTATTTCTTTCTGTTTGTGGGTATACTCAGAGAGTTAGAGACAGTGACTATTTCTGTGGGATGCCTCTAGCTCTTGTCCCAGCTTTAGACAGCAACAGTGATTCTGAGCTTGGCCCTGCTTTTTTGTTGTTGTTGTACACTATAGCCTGCTGATCAAGATGACTGTTAACTCCACATGTGTCTGGAGCAGATACTGTCACCATCTACATAATAAGCAGCCATCATGAGTGCTAATCATCTTAAATTTCACAAACTAAATACAAGCAATCATTTTCTTTTTGACTTCGTTTATTCAATACCATATTGTTTCATAGTGTAAGAGTGGAAAGTTAAAGAAAAATCTTTTCTGAGGAGATGATTATGTTATTTTGGTGGCAGGTTCTACTTATCTGGTTAAGACGAAACAAGTCTTTCAGTTTTCCATGTCTGCAGCTTTAAAAACGGCTGTAACTTGATTTGAAATCCAAAGTAAAAAATCAATTTACTGCTTTTTGAAATAATCTCTAGGATAAAAAATTAGTAAATTTATTAAATGTTTTCCAGAAATTAAATATTCAGAAATACAGAATTACTATTGGTCTTTTGAAATTACCTAGCCTCCAACAAACAAACTCTTATTACATTGAACAGTGAAGAAAAAAGATTATGCTGTGAGTCAAAACCATATAATATAGTTTCAGGGCCAGAAACGAACTGGAGATCAAGAAACAATGGGCATAAGTTGAACCAGGAGGGGTTCATACTTTAAAAGTAGAGTAAAAAGTGAAAACTTTTTGCCCTGGAAGAAAGTAAAGCAGGTTGCCCAAAGAGGTTACAGCATCCCCACCTCTGGAGTGGGGATGAAACCTTGAGCAACCAGGTATGACCCCATAGCTGACACGGCTTGGAGCAGGTGGTGGACTATAGACCTCCCAAGGTCCTTGCTCATCTGAGTGGTGTCATGATCCTATGAACTCATGGCTATGCTTTACAGCATATACTGAAGTCAATGTGGTCCAAGATACACAGTTATGGTTACCCTTCTAACTATGTTTATCTTCGTTTGTGTCTGTCATGCTATATATCCAAATCTCCAAAAACAGAATTGGAAGAGGAGGATGAAACTCTTTGCTTATTTTGTATAATAATTTTCACTGTTTCTGCCCCAAAGAGCCTGAGGTATGGATAAAATGTAGTCTAGATTTTCCAAATATAAATAAGGATAGAGATTCCAACAGTTTGACTGTGTTCTAGAAGGGGTGGAGTAATTTCCTGAAAGAGGAACCTATTGGGTTTACTAAATACAGAGAAACCACCTTCAATTTTCAAAATCCCTGTGCTGTAAAGCAGAGACTGGAAAAATGCTAGGGCAAAGTACCTTGTATGCTTGATTTGTGTTTATATTCACATGACTCTGCCTTAGTCAACTTTTGGAATCAGGATAGACCTTTAGTCTGAATCAGGCTATTTTATTAATCATGTTCTAAATAATGAGTCACAAATCTGAAGGAATCTCAGGACTTGCAACACACAGGCTGAAAAATACCCATAGAAGGGGTACTGTGACTCAACATTAATTCTCTTTGAGTTTGCTTACTTTCATTATGAATATATTATGGACAGGATCCAAAACAGAGTATTCAGCGTTCCCAGCTTGATTATTTGAAATCCTAAACTGAATGCATACTTGCTCAAATTCTAACATATTTGGACTTAATCCATTATAGTAAATTAAAACTTAGCAAGCTGTATGGCATGCAAGAGCATCAAAGTTGAATTCATATGCAGAAAAATGGCTGTGAGATATGGGGAGCTGAAAAATTAAAAAGTCAACCCTCTAAAACAAAGAATGTATTAAAAAACAGTTCTTTTGGGTTTAGCTTGGCAGCTGCCAACAAAAAAAAGCTTCACCCAGAGAGAAAAGGGTTTTTTTTTTTATCCTTCAACATAATTACTTGAAGTATAAACTGTAGAGCATTTGGATGCCAGTGGATTATTGGGATTGTAATGGTTTACAAACTGATCATTATGGCAGGTGAATAAATGTAAGAGAGCTTCTCAAAGCAGACTGTAAATGGTAAAGAGAACTGCAGATTTCATATTACATAGTAATATTACACAGTAATTCTCCAAATCTAACAAAGCAGACTTTTTTGGACCTAGGCTTATAAAAGATATGTCAACTAACTTTTATCTGTGAAGATGCTATAGGGCATAAACAAAACTTTCTTTTCATTAGATACTGCTTTCAATTCTGTCTTTCTAATGTGTATTGATATTCTTAAAGGACTTGACTCAAAAAGCCATTCTTCTATTTGTGAAAAATTTTACATAATTACATGTGAACGATGTTAATGAGGCTCTTGGACCTATTTTAAGGCATCAGCATTGCTGCTAGCTTTTCAGAACTGCAGTGCAGAAATCCAGTCAGCAGTGGACTGAATAATAATCTCTGAATAAGTAGTAATAACTTTAAAAATATCTTATCAGCAAGATACGTAAAGTACAGACCTTCAAGAGAAGGTTTTTTTTGTTTGGTTGTTTTTTCTTGTGGTGGTTGTTGTTTTGTTTTCTTTCCTTCCAGACTATACCTCTGAAGTACATACAAAATAATAAACAGCTAGGAATTGGTTCCTTGGATGATGTATCTCCCTCAAGGCTGTCTTCACTTCACTATGAAGATATGTAGCTTCTTCAGGCTGGAAATGTAGATCATATTTTTGGTGTGACACTTGTATCCCAAATATGGATTGTGCATGGTTTTCTATTAAGGTAACTTACTCAAATGTCTGTGTTTTTCATCTGTAACCGTAAGCATGTGTTGAATATGTTGAATGTACATCCTCCGTAGGAGTTGTTCCATTAAATTTTGCTAGTTGCCTTAATCCTTGGATTGTATATTTCTTTCAGGGATTAACTACTTTCCCAGAAGGAAAAGACGTTCTGGACTAAAATGAAATATTGAAGAGGACAAATCTCCTGAATAAGTTGCATATTTATTTGCAGAAAACACTAACCATAGATGCAGTCTTGGATAACACATTTTTTACTCATCTGCAAGAAAGATTTTAGGGCTACTTTGAATTCTGGTGACTTGCAGATCATCTTTGTAGCGGTTGGTGTTATGGAATATGGCAACAGGGTTAAGGATAAAAGTTCTCTTAAATGGAACTAAATGCTTGAGTTACATCTCAGTTAACTTTGTCTGTCTTAAAATTTAACACTTGGACTAAGGTTGTTATCTATATTTCATATGCTGTCTAGGGAAGTGTGAGGGGCCATCCAAAGCGTGGTCCAGGGTTTCTTAAGAGAGGGAGGCTGAATTGTTATGTAGAGGATGTTATATCTTCCAAAGCACCCAGATGAAACATAGCTTAAACCAGACACCTATTTTTTGCATGGCTAAAGCTAAATGAAGTGAACCGTACTCTCCGAGGAACTTTTGAAAATTCTGCTGAAAACATGAAAGTCTTTAATGCTTTCCATTGTATTTTGTAGTTCATCTAATGAAGACATACATAGGAGTTTAAAATAAGGCTTTTCTCATGCTCTTTGTAAAGATGGAAGTGTGCTTTAATATTTTAGATGTACCTGAGTAGTATAAAACCATGAGGCTTCTCAGGTCATCTTTCCATATTCAGAAATTCACCTTATGCCTATGTGTACTGGAAGTGGAAGTTTTGTTTAAAGTCATATATATTTCTCATATCAGAGGGACTAAAATCACTATGCAAATAGTCTATGGGTTGAGGAACTGAGCCCAACTCCAAAGTCTTATTCTGTCTAAGGAACTGATAGTGGGGGCTCAGTGCACAAGATGGTCTTTTAGGACACCTATTCCTCAAGTATGTCTTTCTCCACATAGGGAGTGCACAACTAGGAATCCCTTCTGCAGCCCTCATAGAAGATGATTAACTGTATACAGAGATGACTCGCTTGAGCTAATGACCTGCACAATACCAGTAAGAGCTGTAGAATCAAGTTCATTTTGCTCAGCAGGAAAATGAATAGCGAGTCTTATGTCTGCAACTCTCGAGGCGCTTGTATTTCTGTGCCACAAATACCTTCATTAAAGATTAATCCTATCTTTTAGCAAATCTGCAGGTCTTTGGCTCTTATCACAGGAGAATTTCCCAGTGGCATTAAAGGAAATTGCGCTGTAAATATATGGATCATCTCTAGGAGACATTCTTCAAGTCCTTTCAGTTATTTTACATCTTGACATTTTCAGCTTAAACTTGATTTCTATCTTTTAAGTACAAACATCTGTATGCCTTTAAATTTCTGCAAATGAGTAAAGTCAGTCAGTATAAAGCAACTTAACAAGAAAGAGAGTATATACACTCTGCAAATAATTTAACTCTGCCTATGCTGTTTTATTTATAATCATTAGTTACATCCTCCCTGAATCTACTGAGATCAGTGGAATGAATGCTGTTGCCTCCAGAGGACTGCAACTAAACAAGCACAGAATAATGCAGAAGATACTGCTAAACATACACAAACCTTTGAATCGTGTAAAAGGACTTCTCAGTGGACTCCACAAAAGGCAAAATCTCTAAATGAGTCAACTTCACCTTCAAAACGTTAAGATGCTTCATTTTGATATTCCTGCTCTCCACGTTTATAGTTTTCCATTTGCTTTAATCCACTACTCTAATTCATAGTACTGATTCTGAAAGTACATAGTTGCTCTAGTTGCCGCTGTACTGCCTGTATTATAGTGAGATAGCCAAGAGTGACTGGGAGTGGTGGGCAAGAGGTTACTAACAGTTTTAGAAGGTACATGTCTAAGTCAGATCACCCAACTTACCTACCTCTACTTGGTTTTACCACTCAGGATTTTGTAGTTGTCTCTAGAAGAGCACACCTGAGCTCTACAGGAAAGAGGAGGTTCTCCTGGAGAGCAGATCACAATACCCTTGGAAGTTGCCTACCTTTTCCCATTGTCTGAATATGGACACTGGCACCTATAAATTTTGGGGGTTACATAATCCTTGGAAATGAACAGTATAAATTGTTCTGAGGGATAAGACTTAAACAGATGGATTGCTTTACTTTTATTATATCTGTATTTCAGACGTCAGTGATATTACTTACTACCAGATGTTTAAAGATACAACCCAAGAACCTCTGTGGTTCAGTGCTCTTCTGTAATGAGCAACATGTGTTGCAAGGAAGTCTGAAGCAGACAACTCACTACTGAGATGTTACATTGCAATAGACACCAAGGTGTCTTGGTATACATATGGTTAAACTAGATACAGAGTGATATTATTTGATTTATATAATATTTTTCAAGATTACTGTATGAGTAATGTTTACAGCAAGGCATAATCCTATTTGAACCTTCACTAATTAATAACTTGGGAGTGATTAAATATTTTAATGAGACATAATCAACTGCTATCTGAAGAATGGACACAGATGGCAAAGCAGTAAGAAGAAGAGGTATGGAAGAAATATTATTGTGTAGCCATGGAAACAATGTCTCTCTCTTCCTTCCTTCTCCCTTTTAGGTTCAGTAACACTGCACATCATTAGGGTGTCTGCCTCTCCTGACAATGGCAACTTTGCAGTGTCAGTAAATCTTTGCATCCATTCATGCTGTCAGCACTAAGTGATAGAAAGCCTAGGGAAGATGTGAGATGCATACCAAACAGGCTTTCACAATGTGACAGTCTAGTCACGTATTGTTATGCAACTGCCAATTTTGAGGCTCAATTCAATAAAGAAGAAAAAAATGGAACAGACATGGCTAGACTTTGTTCTGTTAGTGCAGTTTCTAAAGTTAATTTCAGTGCTTGTGTAAGTTAAAAAGCTGAGAAATGAGACTCGACTGTGTAGGAACATAGGTGAGCACAGTGCACAAATGGAGTAAAGCCATGCATGAGCTCTTGTTAGAAGCAGTTTTGTTAATCCACTGCAATCAGACCTTAGTACAGGTGTTTAATTGTGCTAAACTGGATGGTGATACACTTTTGAACTGGAAGCAAGAAATAAAATGTTAAAACCCTTGAATGCCAGTTATTCTCATACATAGTCGTTGCCATGTGTACTAAGAGCTTTTATTTATGCCTTGCAAAAAGCCCCATAATTACAAGAAGCTGAAGCAGAAACAGCAAAAAGAGTGAGTAAAAATAGAATAGAAATTCAGTTTAAAAGCATTGAAAGAGAATTTCAGCATGAGCTCCATCCTTAATCTTTTTCCATCAGTTTCAGCAGTAATTAAACCAATTCTAAATGTCTTATTTAACTGACTTATGGTTAGAGATTTCAGGAGGAGGTGGAATGGCATGAATTTATGGATCTTTCAAGTAGAAGGGAATAAATGGCATACTTATTACCATAGACCTGTGTTTTTTAAACCTTTTGGCCCCAAAGAAGTGAGAGGCAAAAATGATGGTATCATATGGGAGAAATATCAATTAAAGTAGTTTCCAGCTATTCTGATAGAAGAAAAGGAGTGACTTGTGGCTTAATTTACACAGGTAAAGGAAGAAATAGATCTTATTTTTGGACTGTGCATACTACTTAACATTGTGCATGAGAAAAACATGTTTTCTGCAGAACTTGTTTGTACATCTTCCTTTTTGGATAGGAAACAGTCCCCTTAGGAATGGATGTGCTCCTGAGGTGAGTGTTTCTCCCACCTCGGACCCAGGAGGATGCTGATGAGACAATGTCTGAGTCACTGTCTGCTTCTTGGTCACCTTCTGGGTCAGCATGAAAACACACAACCTAACAACCCCAAAAGCACTGATTTATCCCAAAACATAAAGCTAAATAAAGCACAGGACATTTCTCATCGATCAGACTACCCTCCATTTCTGACCCAATGAGTCACAGTTCAGTATCTTCTTTGGGCCAAGGGCCAATGGGAGTGGTACATACTGTGAATCTTCAAGGACAAGCCATGATCCAGGAGCAGCTCCCATCAGGCAACAACAGCAAGCAACTCCATGGATATGGAGTGCAGGCTAGTGCTGGGATTGACATATTGCATATTCTGGTATGATCAGTGATGTTTGCCTGAGTGGTCCCTGCTGACTCTCCCTTAGGGGTTTGTATTACAAAACAGAAGAGCAACTCACATGGACCTGCGCTTTGGGATGCTTGTTCATACATCTCACAAGTAGATCTCTGCATCAAGACTTTACTGTGGAGCTCTGAGATTGGGTCAAGAAATGGGAACTACTAGACAAATTGTCTGTGAGAATGTCTTTCATCCAAAGGGACTTTTTTGTTCTCCTGGTCTGAATAAGAATTCAAACTCCCAAGCAAAAGTTGAGTCAATGTATAGCTTAACACCTGTGCATTTTCCATAGTATATTTGATAGAAGACTAAAAACACACAGAATTTAGAAAAGTTGGCTGTTAACATACTTAGTTTACATGAGCACACATCTTTTGAACTTATTTTCATTCCTCAAACACTCTAATCAATTGTCTTTGAGAATCACATTTTTCTCTGCTATGCTTGTGCTAATTACAACAGGTTCCGTATATTTAGAACATGCTGTATTCATTCCTGATTTTAATTCAAGAGATGTCTCAGTTATCTAAACATAATTTAATCAGTAAATAGTTTTGACAATTGAAATTCAAATTCTAGGTATTACATTCTGATTTCCTCAGTTGTATCTCATTTTTATATTTCAGAGCTTGGGAGCTCTATCCTGTCTGATTTTTCTCTTCTAGTTGGTCAGACTTTGAGAAATGACAAAGAGCAGGGCATATGAACAGCTGCTCAAACTGTAATTTCCATTGTAATATAAATGTAGGCCTCCAAAATCAAACCTACTACACGATTGTCTCTATTTGCCTATAATATGAAATGTATTTTGATAGAGTCATTAAAGCAAAATTGATTTGAAACAAAAAGATTAATAGTAGTCAGTTTTCAGAAAATACATTTTAGAAGATCCAGATTAGAAGATGTAGGGCTTTTAAAAAAAATAATATCTACAATTTTATGGCAAAATTGAAATGTTATCTGCTTGGAAAAAAATACTTGTAAACTGACTAAAAATATATTGTTTCGATTTTCCAGTTCAAATATTAAGTATTGGTTTGGTTGGGGGTTTTGTTTGTTTGATTGTTGTTTGTTTTTGGTCTTGTTTTGTTGTTTTTTTTTCCTGAGGCATTATGTTTGTGAAGATTAGTTTGGGATCATGAAAAAAAAAAACCCCAAACCTTAAAAAAAACTTTGAAAATTAATATTTTGAATGTAAATGATTCCTGTGAAGGCTCTCAGCAATTTTTCACATGAAAAATTAAAATTACTTCTAATCTGAACACAATGACCTTGCAAGGCAGTCACCATTTCAGGAAGGAAGGAGAGTACTGTGATTAAAGCATTGGACCAAGACTTAGAGAAATGGGTTCAACTCTTGAATCTGCTGGAGTCTTTCTTCTTAATTTGCTTCTTTTAAGGAAGATTACTCAGACTGAGTTTGTGCAGTATAACAAGGTGGAAACTATGGGGGAGCCAGGCATGCTAACAATTTCCAAGTATGTGGAAACCTCCAATAAAGAGGAAGTGAGTAATTTGTTCTCCATGTGCACAGTGGAAAGAAGTTAGCAGACCTGAATATGGGAATGACTCAGTTTAGAGGTTACAAAAAATAGACACAATAACAGGAGACAGGCATAAGACAAGCCCATGGAAACTGTAGAGTTTTTAGGAATATATTAAACATATTCTGCCAGAAATTACCTAGATACAGTTGATCCTACCTTAAAAGAAGGAATGGCTTAGACACTGTGTTGAGTGATCCCAGAATTGGCTCTGATTATGTCTGCAGTAGGAACTGCTTTGGTATAGTAGGAGCAGATCAGAAAGACCATACATATACACTATACGTTGTTTGGGTGATTTAATTGAAAATGTATGTAATCAAAACAAACATTCTCACCACAGATGTGGGTAACAGCTGTCTCAACTTACCAACCATTAGTTCAAAACCTTATGTTTCCTTTGGGATTTAGAGCATATTCCATGTGTAATTGAAGTAGAATCTCTTGCATAGTTGCCTTCAAAATACACCTAGTCTAAATATGAAAAAACTTCTATACTAACTGAATTGATACAAAATCAGAGTGATTGGCTTCCTGACCTTGGTACTACTCCAAACCAAAATGTTAATGTATTTACAGCCTCAGCTATCTGGAAGGGGATTATCTGGATTGTACATTAGCCAGGTGGTGGCTTCACTCAGCATCCTGGGTAAGGCACAGTGCCAGAGAACGAGCGTTGCATGGAGCATGCTGTTCACATCAGGGCTGGCTGTGCACACTGCTGTTCAAAAGTCTTCTACAAAAGCTCTTTATATTTTTTCAAGGGTGAATCTACTAAAGAGATGTTTATGGCATAATATGCATAAGAATTAACCATGTTTTTGCCTTTATCTGATCTCTTTTTTTAATTGAGAGTAAACTACCTCTGTCACCTGTAAAATTATGATAACAGTAACTTTTTGCACTATATTCAATATTTAGCCTATAAAATATTCAGATTTTATTCTTATATTTATGCAAGCATAGGATAGTCCACATAGAGAACTTGACAGAGAATTCTGGATGCTCATATGCACATTACAGACAGTAATATGTGATGAATTAAGGTGCATTTTACCTAACTCTCACTCTATAAAATGTAGTTGTATACAATTAAATTAGTCCTCTGGATAACCTTTTTAATCACTTGAGATCAATGCTTAGATTCATTGCATCTTATGATAGCCATCTAAGGAGAGTGAGATGAAGAAGGACACACCAGTGTCTTCACTGACTATGAAAGGAACCTTGATGTTTAGCTTAAATGAAGATGACAAGCTTCTAGCAAAGTCTGACTGGAAGAGTTTGGTAGACTCTGCCTGGTAGAGTCTGAAAGGGGTTGATCTGTCTTTCTGGACACAGTCATGGAGCTCATAGATTTAAGTGAATGTACTTAGGTATCCTTAGCTGTCCTGTCTTATATCTATTTTTAGTATCATATTAATTAAAGCACCAGTATGTATTTTTTCTGTCAATAAATTCAATTTCCAAGCCTGGTCAGTTATATGTATGCAGAAATTCTATCTACTCTATCTTTTACTATCATTTTTCCAAATTTACTTGTAATGTTGGAAGTTTACGTAAACTCCTAATACTTTTTTCTCACCTCCATTCCTCTTTACATCATTTCAGATTTTATTTTAAAATGGTCATTTTGCTTCTATCATTCAAAATAGCAAAATCACAGAATGTCAGGGATTGGAAGGGACCTCAAAAGATAATCTAGTCCAATCCCCCTGCCAGAGCAGGAACACCTAGATGAGGTCACACAGGAAGGCGTCCAGGCGGGTTTTGAATATCTCCAGAGAAGGAGACTCCACAACCTCCCTGGGCAGCCTGTTCCAATGTCCTGTTGCCCTCACTGAGAAGAAGTTTCTTCTCATATTTAAGTGGAACCTCCTGTGTTCCAGTTTGTACCCGTTACCCCTTGTCTTATCATTGTTTGTCACCGAGAAGAGCCTGGCTCCATCTTCGTGACACTCCCCCTTAATGTATTTATAAACATTAATGAGGTCTCCCCTTAGTCTCCTCTTCTGCAAGCTAAAGAGACCCAGCTCCCTCAGCCTTTCCTCATAAGGGAGATGCTCCACTCCCTTAATCATCTTTGTAGCCCTACGCTGGACTCTCTCCAGCAGTTCCCTG
>VYZX01010798.1:16099-27413 GCA_013401335.1 Brachypteracias leptosomus
CCACCTAAGCTTATCCAGCAGTTCCCTGTTTAACCAAGCAGGTCTCCTGGCTCCCTTCCTTGACTTCCTATGTGTCAGGATGCTCCGATCTTGAGCTTCATAGAAGCAGTCCCTGAATGCTACCCAGCTATCTTGGGCCCCTTTACCTTCAAGCAGCTTTGCCCATGGGATTTCCCTTAGCAATTGTTTGAAGAGGTCAAAGTTGGCCCTGCTGAAGTCCAGGGTTGCAACTCTGCTTGCTATTTTGTTGCTGTTACATGCGATCCTGAACTCCACCGTCTCATGGTCACTGCAACCAAGGCAGCCCTCAACCTTCACTGCTTCAACCAGACCCTCCTTGTTAGTGAGGATGAGATCCAGCAGTGCATCTCTCCTAGTCGACTCCTCCACCATTTGCATGAGGAAGTTATTATCAATGCATTGGAGGAACCTCCTGGACTGTGGCTGGCTGGCTGAGTGGTCCTTCCAGCAAACATCAGGGTTGTCCAGTTCATTTCCCACAAGGATATTCTTACAGCTTCATCTGTCAGAGGAATTACTGCACAAAGCACAAAAGAAACAATAACCAACCTGAATAATGTGCATGGAGATGGGATTGTTTTGATTTCTCTTTCACTAATTAACACTTAAGCTTCTTATATTAGTCAACACATCATTCATTTACCAGGCACAAAAATGTCTAGATTAGCTCCTGTTATGGTCAGGATCTCTGAGCTAAATATATAGAGCTCAACGAAATAAAGTGTCAGCATTTTTTATATAGCTCTTCCCTTTTACTTCTGGATTAAGGACATTGCCAGTCTGGAAATTCAGGATGTCAAAATACAAATATCAACTTTGGTGTTACCAGGGGTTTTTTGTTGTTTTTCAACATATCTATGCAGCTCTGACTGCATCCTTTGTATCTTTTGGACCTTCTTTAGTTGTTCCAATAGAAAATGGCCTGTGATGCTGTCCCAGAGCCTCAGATTATAAAGATACTATTCTATTGGATGGGAAATGCAGTGTTTTCTGGATAATTTGAATTATATGTAATTTAAAATAGGTAAGAAAAATAGAAGATAAGCAATAGTGTCCAAAACTGATAAAGCAGATCTGAAATGAAACAAAGTCAACATCCAATCTGATTATGCTGAAGTGACTGCAGAAAGATCCCCCCTCTCTACACTTCATTCTCCCTGGTAGCTGTCTCCTGACATAGTGGTAGATGGGGTATGTGGTTTCTGCTTACCTTAATCTTCAGGTTACTTCTATCAGAAGGCTTCGTCACAGGACATACCTATAAGACAGAGGTCCATTAGACACCGTTTATCAGCAAAGACCTCAGAGTACTCTTCCAGATTGGTTAAGATCTCGCATTGCCTTTCTCTTTTATTCCTTTTTGTTATGGGACATGAGCCCCTTTAGCTAATCTCTCCTTCGAACATTTCGAAGGGTCTAGAGAAGCTTAATTTTTTTCAGCGTGAAATTCATTCTGTTCCCTCTCTAATCTGAAGACATTCCAGACCTCTTAAATGAAAATAAAAGATGTTTCTTTAAAAAAATATTTAAGTCTCTTTCTGTAAAACCAGTAGTCATGTTCTGTGCTTAGCTGGTTGTTAAAAAACACTTCACTACATTGAATGTCAAAAATATCCAGTGGTGGCTGCTCAGCATATTTCAGTTTATACTTTTCATTGAAGTTTACAGTTATGTGAATCTTAACATTAAAGACATATAAGATATCAACGTCCAAACATTGTAGTTGTATGTAGTTCATTATTAACTCTCAACTGAGAATGTACATAAAGGATATCCCAATTTTGGGATGTCAGCAGGTAGGGTGACTGGGTGAATTCCCTTCTTTTTCCTGACCAAGCTACTTAAAAAGGTAGCTTTGACAAGAAATTACCTTTAGAAAATGTGAGACAGACATTCACCTGGCCTTTGTGTACAGTTTCTGTCTTTGTGAGATTTTATTTGCCAAAACATGGAGTTAAAAAATAATCTTGAGTAATCTGTGCAGTTTCAAACTACTAACAGATAAATTATGTTAAGAATCCTCTGAAGTGACAGGATAAAAAATAAGAATAATATAATACAAATAATACAAAACATCAAAAAATACTAATTCTTTACCGAGAAGAATCTTTGTTTTAAAGGAAGACTGGAACTATGATAAAGGTTAATCTATATGGGTATTCTCCCAAACCACTTTTTAATTCCAGCAAGAATTCATATTTGGAATACAACTCATCATGTGGTGATAGAAGTCATAAATCAGAAAAAATCCTGTTCATAGAATCATAGAATGCATTGGATTGGAAAGGACCTTCCAAAGTCATCTAATCCAACCCCCTGCAATCAGCAGGGACATATCCAAGTAGATTAGGTTCTCAGAGCCCCATCAAGCCTGGCCTTGAATGTCTCTGGGGATGGGGCCTACACCACCTCTTTGGGCAACGTGTTCCAGTGTTCCACCATTCTCAGTGGAAAACTTCTTCCTAATGTCTAATCTAAATCTCTCCCTCTCTAATTTAAAACCATTTCTCCTTGTCCTATTGCTGCATGCTCTTGTAAACAGTCCCTCGCCAGCTTTCTTGTAGGCCCCCTTCAGAGTGTATAAATGGTCCCAGTGGTAAGATTGCTTCCATAAGGAATATGAATAAAATTTGTCACTTCCATTTTCATGATACAAAAACCCCCACAATGGTATATTTTATTGTATTCCCCTATAAGAGTTGCAGAATGTGTAGATTTTAGAAGTTTAGAAAAACATTCAGAAGGTGCATAGAACTCAGCATTTTCATTTCAGAGGAAACCTACGCAATTTCAGAGTTGATTTTTGTTCTGACTGAATGAGAAAACAAAGAATTTTATTATTTCCCACAAAACAATAAAAATATGCATTTCAGATAAGACAAAAAACTTTATTTGATGTCTCAAGTACTATTGATGTTATGAAAAAAATCAAACCCTAAAATCATTCTAAAATGAAAAACGAAGGTATTACATTCCAGAAAATGTTAAAATTGAATCCATGACTAATAAGAGCATTTAATGTAATGTTTTCTCGAGACTACATGCTATTTAAGCCTTTTTTTTTTTTTTTTTTTTTTTTTTTTTAAAATAAACTTTCAGCTTTGAAAGTACAGTAATTTCTTTTGGAAAGTTATAAGATAAGAGCTTTTAAATGAATAAAAGCTTTCTTGAACAACTAGAAGGCTGACTATGGTTTTTTTCCCTGTCATTTTTATTTTCTTTGGTTTTTTTTTTGAGCTGCATAAAACAATACTTTCATCCACTAATGCAATTTCACAGGATCATATTCTGCTGGTGGCTTGCAGCTCATATGAAGCAATTACATGCCACATAAAGAAGCTCTGGGGAGCTTTGGGTTGAATCTTTTCTGAATAGCTAGACAAAGCAGGATGTGTGACAGTAGATTCAGCTTTTACAAAGCTGCTGTGATACACACAGGTCAAAGTTTTTCTGGTGTGGATGCATTACAAATTGATAATTTATTTATCTCTCTAACATACAAAAAAGGTGCTTCATAGGATTTTTCAAAAGAATTATGCTATTAAGCATTCAATTCATATCAAAAATATAAGGGCTGAAATAAAACATTCCCAAAGAAAAAACAACTCATGATTTGAAGGTTATCTGCCTGATAGTGATTGAGCTTCCAGAAAAGGATTCATATCTGTGGTTTAGAGACACAAGTTCCTTGTACATTTTCTGGAGGACAGATATGCTGGCATCCTAAATGTTAGTCAGAGCATGGAACACTGGGACACTAAAACCATTAAAGAACAAGTGTCAGAAGAGACAGATCACAGATGTGTCATAATTTTTGCCCCAAGCTTAAGTTGAGGCATCATCAGCTCCTCAGACCAGTTTCCTTGTTGCTGATGGTGACTAGAGCTTCCTCTGGAATTGTGAGAACAGTGTGTTTAAATCTGACCAAGGTTTCCGGTCAGTGTCAGATCTTCTGCTAAACGCTCTTACACCCATGATATTTTTGCAAACAATACCTTCCTCCCTGAGTCATCTAAAGTGCTTCATTTCAGCCAGTTTGGGCTGGGTAGAGATTTGAGTTCCTCAGACACAAGGGCATGAAAGCTTGCTTTCCTTCATTGTGGCTTTTAAAATACAAAGAACTGGTTTGTTATTCCTCATCTTTTTCTGATCCGTCAAACTTCTGTTGAATGCCTGATTCAGTGCTAAAGTTTCTTAGCTGCCATTTCAATTGATCCCCTGGGTCCTGTCTGGCAGACTCTGTAGTCACATGCATTCCCATTGAAAAAGGTGGTGAGTAATTATCCGGCTTGTAACGGGAATGGGAAAGCGGGCCATGTTCCTTTGCTACATCTACCATGTATAAGCCTGAGTCAAAATGGATTAAGTCATTTCAACTTTGGTTTCAACATGCAGTTATATGTATAAAGGCAGCAGTTTTCTGAAATGCACAAAATCTGGATGCGATGAGAACATCAGGTCTATGGATGTTTCCCCATGTCATGAAGCTACAATAGTGAGGTTGAAGGGGGAAGAAGGAATGTGACAGTAAAGCATAATATGAATTATATTGTTGTAGCCACTAAATGCCATTGGCAATGTATTTGTCCAACTCTTCCAGAGGTGCACTTGGACCAGCACGGATCAGAGACCATCAGGCAGCCTCTATGTCTAGAAAACTTCCAGATTCTCTATTTTTCTCTTTTAAACACTAGTAATGTAGATTTTCTCTGAGATGGAGTTCAGTACCTATCATCTTTGTCAGTTAATTACCATTCATTTGTTTTCAAATGTGTTGAGACAAGAAATACAATCTTCAGGAGAGCTAAGAAAAGGTACCAGCCTGTCAACTTTACTGATTTCTTCCTAGTAGATAAAGAAATGCCATTACTATAGGAAATAGAGGCAAAGCAACTGTGTGGGAAATGAGAGAATGGGTCTGCAGACCAGAATTATCCCTATAAAACCATTGGAAACAGTTCTTAACACAGTTCAGCCTCTTATCACAGACACTAACACCTAAGAGGGCTAGCATATTGCAATCAGGATCTGTAGCAAACCTTAGTAGGTACCCAAAATCTTGGGTAAACTACAACACAGTACGTGGGGTCTTGAATGCATTGTCCTCCAATGGCAACTCTGAGTTTCCTTACAGGAAACTCTTTATGTTTCTCTACAGTTAAAAGCAACTTATGTCTAATATTGTTTTATGTTGAAAGTGTTAGTCATTTGACAAATTATAAGTTTTTATCTATTTTTATATAGGTGTTTTCTGTGATAACATGCTAACAATTACCATATTCAATAATAATAATAATAATAAAATCTAGGAAACTTTTAGTGATATCTTCAGTATTCTAAATAAAATGTTTTGTTTCAATCATGCCACATTCTACGATAACATGATGCAAAACAGCAGATGTGGGATATGTGAAATGGGGCAAAACTTTGGCCTTAAGTCAAAGTAAAATTTCAATAAACTTCTAAGAGTGAAATATCATTATTTTAATAGAAAAATTCTCACGGAATATATTTGTCTGCTAAAAAATTTCGTTTTCTGTTTTTCTTCATGATCCAAAAGAAATAATGATTTTAGATCTGAGAATTTACCTGGGGATATGCTCTGCTTTTTGAGAATTATAGCTCATGAGCATTAGCTTTTTCTGACCAGAGATAGCCTATTTGTTTTTGTCATGTAATAATAGTAAACACTATGTTACTGGGGCAAATACTCTTTTGCAGTTTCAAATTCTCCAATATTCTATCTTTTCTGCTGAGAAGTACCTATAAAATTTTTTCTGTTTTTTGTTTTCCAGAAAGTGGAACGGAAAAGAGCTGTGACGAAAGGGATGGCAAATCCATATTTTACTAACATGGCAATGTGTAACATTTTGAAGTTATTAGTAAGTTAAAGTTCAGTTTTCTGTTGGAGCTCTGCATTTTAGGTACAGACTTAAATATTTATCAGATCACAAGTATGAGAAAGAATAAAACTTGAGAGTATATTTCTGGTCTACAGGTTCTGAGCTATTCCCTGGTGGCATACAGGTATACCTCAAATGCTATGGTTTTCTGCCAGAAATGAGATTTTTTTTTTTATAATTGTAGGAACTTTCACTGGATAAGAAATCTACCTTGTACATAGTTTGATTTGTTTACATTCTCAGAATAAACCAACACAGAGGTAAGAATCACCACACAGAATAAGCAGAAACAGCTTTGCAGAATCACTCTGGATCATTGGGACTTAACGAATAAATGACAAAACTTTATCCCATCTCTTTCTGATTTGTCACATTGTACTATCACTTCTCCCTAAAGCATTATTTACTTTGAGAGGTGAGATGGGAAAATGTGATAGATTCTGAGAAGCAAATATGCTCTGTTCTGAGCTGTACCTGTCAAACCACAGGTGATCACAGTATGAGATATCCCAAGGATATCGGATGCATGATCATTTCAGTGCTTCTTGTTTCTACACAGTTCATGAATTAGTCACCTTTGCTGCATTGTGTGTGTTTATCCTTTGCCATCTTCCTGAAGAACTTGTTACCAATATTAGGAAACTAAGTTTCTGAGTATGAAGCAGTTCAGATCAATGTGTGTCTGGTGGGGAACTACTTAAGGAAAAACAGTGTTTTTGCAGGGTGTTAATGACTCAGTGATAACAATGTGAAGTGAAAAGCTGAATGAGTAATAATGGCTGAAAGCATTCCAGCTGCGGGAGACTTCCTGTCAGTGCAAAAGGCACAATGCTGCAGATGAAGCCAATACCTCAGAAGAGCTGAAATTAGTGGTAACCAGGAATGGAGAGATGGGGTAGGAGAACAAGGAGTAAAGTGATTCAGAGAAAATTCTGCACCTGAGTGTTACAGTCTTATGAGAATGTAAACAAGGGATACTAGCTACTAACAATTTTGAGGTCAGCATCAGAGTACAATTGGCCTTATATAGGAGAGCTAAGAAGTGCACACTTCAGAGCCAGTGTCAGCTTACAGGAATCATGGGACATCGCTCAGCCAGGAAGACCTAAGCTGTCCTGCTTTGCTACCTGTCTCACTTCTCAGGCTGTTTTTGTTTGTGAAAAAACAGGAGGGAACCTGCTGTTGCTAAGGCACTCTTGTAGCTGCATTGGATTTGTACAGTCATTGTGTAAGCAACAAGAAAGAATGATGGACACCACATCCCCAGCTCGCAATGAAAATGTAGCCTGGGGTATCATTATCATTTCAAGGTTCTCTGTTTTCTAGGGTTGAGAGGTACGTGAATGTTTCACTTATCAATACAAATTAATAACATTAGATGGGTGAGTCAAACAACAATTCATAAATCTGTATGCTGCTAAATGACATTGTAATTCATCAAATCAAGGGCAAATGGAAAATAACCAGCCTTTGAGTTCCAGCTCACTGCATCTCCACTGAGAGTGAGACTGTCTCCTAAGGCTTATGATGTCTTATACATACAGATTCGTATTTAAGACAGCACCTTTATTCTCTGATACTTTTGATGAGTGGGCTGCACAAACCTGAGGTTATCCTCTCATCTAAACAAAACACTGGGAATTTAAAAATCGATGCAGAACGCACACTGTGGCTTTCCTGAATACTATTTGATTTCTCATCCTTCTAACAGCAAAGACAGCAATTGACTGAGCACCGGCCCAAGGTTGGTACACAATCAGTCCAGTGTGTCTCTCAAGTGGGTGTTGCTCAGTAATGTACTGCAGACTGTTGTGAACAAGAATCAGCTGTTTGTGCAGTGGCATGTGGTTCGAAACTAAATTACCTTTCCAGCATGGCTCCTGAATTGCTTGTAAGAAGACATGTTACCATACAGAGTAATTGAGGGGTTGACAAGATATTAAGAAACAAATGAAGTTAGTTACCGTGGAACTACTAGCACACCAGTACCCCATGGCAGCTGCAAGGTAGCTCATGTTTTCTTAAAAACTAAATTCACAAGTGGGTACAGAAGCAGTCAGGGTTGAGAAGAAAGTTACAGTCTTCCAAAGTTAGATCTACTTTTCATCCCACAATGTGTCTAAGACTTAGGAACCTTGGGATCTTTGGTCTTTAACTGACTGCAGGATGCAGCCCTACACTCACTGGTTACCTTTAGCTGTAATGCTTAGGATTTTTAGTTTTTCACAAGCTGTTAGGTGAATAAATGAACATGGACCCCCCAAGGCTTCTGAGAGAGTTACAAATATTGTACTTCACAGAAATCAAAGTTTAGACTGTATTAAGCGAAGGATAACAGGTTTTCTGTTACACTTCTGTAATTCCAGAGAGATTAAACTGAATTCGGCAGGGCCACAAATAATTTAACCTGATGACAGTGACAAAAAATTGTATGCTAGTAGCTAGAGTAGCAGAAAAGATGACTTTATTTGCCTCCAGTTTGAATGCAAGTAATTTATAGTATTCGTTGGCTAATTTTTCATTGTCCCTGTGGAATAACATGAAAATGCAATTGTGAAAAAGGAGCCTCTGACAAACAATGCGCAATCTTGCAAAAGAGGGGGAAAAAAATAGCACTGGGAATGCTACACTCCCAAAGGTGTATGGGATAAATATACCCAGTGGAAAACTGATCAGAAAATGTTTCTTATACTGTTATGCTGAAATAAATTAAATCCCTTCTTCTTTTTTTTTTTTTTTTTTTTTTTTAGCACTTAGGAGTAATTGAGAAACAAACAAATTATAAATGTAAAAGGACAGCAAGACAAAAACAAATGGTATTTTACTCTAAAATTTCAGTCCAGAGGGAAAGTCCCTGAGCTAATCAATATAAGATACATTTCCTTCTTTCGTCATGATTTTCTACTGTTCTTTCAATTTTGCTACTTCTATTTCAGATATTGTACTTGCTTACCTAACTTTGCCTGAATGAAAGTGATTAAATAACCTGTTTACTTCAGGCTGATGTTCTGTTCTCCTCCTGAAATATCATCCAATGATTTCATAAGGAATTTATCCAATCCAGAGATTTTATCATCCTCTCGATCCCCGCTGTGTATGTTATGCTGGCTCCTGCGAAGTGTTGTAGCCCACTGGGTTCTTGCAGCTTTTTCCAATGCCAGGAATCAAACCGAGTTGTGATGTTTGCTGTTGTTTTCAAACTGACAGTGAAATCATTTACATTTCAGCCCCAAATCCTTCGCTGTAAAGCTATGGATATTTCATAACAACCACAGTGTCAGATAATTGCCTTTTCCTTTGAGCATCACTTGCAGATTTCTCTACTAGATAAGTTCTACTTGTTTTGTTAAGGGTATGTTTCAAGTAGTCTGTTTTTAAGTGCTTTTTCCAAAACTCAGTTACTATATTTCCATTAAGAGGTCGGGGCTGAAATACGACTGGAGAATTCTAGTTAAAAGACAAAGTCATTATCAGCCTAAATGAACCACAATGCTTGTTCCTTCATTACATGCTTTTTCCTCTAATGATTGTTATTTTATCTATTTTTAAAGACTCAGTTACTTTCTTCAGTGCTAACAATCACAACAATCATGGACTCAATAAGTCCTCAAAACCTGAAAAAATTTATAATATTATAAGCATTTTAATCCAAAACTTTTCATGGTCTATTTTATCTTCTACTTTTTTTTATCCTTTCTAAAAGAAAAAAGAAGGAACTTTTTGCTAACAACTGTCATATTCACTTTCAGAAAACCACTGTTCAGCATCTCTAATACCATTTCAAAATTATCTTTTCAAATAACAAAAAACAATGGAAATCAGAGGAATAATTATGAAATTATTTTTTTTGCTCTTCTTATTGGTAATTATTGTTTACAATTAACTTTCATAGAATCGTAGAATCATAGCTTGTAGTATTACATGGGCTTGTTGTGACCCAAATGCAGGACCTGGCACTTGGCCTTTTAAACCTCATACCATTGGCCTCAGTCCATCAACCTAGCCTGTCCAGATCCTTCTGTAGAGCATCCCTACCTTCAAGCAGATCAACACACCTGTCCAACTTGTCTGCAAACTTACTGAGGGTTCCCTCATCCAACTCGTTGATAAAGATATTAAAGAAAACAGGCCCTAGTACTGAGCTCAGTAAAGTCACCACTTGTGACTAGTCACCAACTGGATTTAACTCCATTCACTACCACCCTCTGGGTCCAGCCATCCAGACAATATTTTATACAGCAAAGTGTACATCTATCCAAGCCATGAGCAGCTAATTTTGGCTACTTTCTCACATTTTCAAAGAAGTAAATTACTATATTCTTCTCTTGAGTGTACTCGTGTAATTTATTTTGACTTTAGCACTATGTCCTGTTCAGAAATCAGTCAGTCTTCTGTGCATTATCCTTTAGTTATTGCACACCATGAACTTCTGCACATCCTAATATCTTCATGCAAAAGATCTGTAAACTACTCTCCTAAAGGAACACTTCCCTAACTCCAAGGACTTTTAAAAAAGCTTTGGGAATAGTGAGAAAAGAAAGAGAACAAGGACAGTACTGACCTGAGAGGACTTCCCATGGTGCAATCCTTTGTGTCCATAAGGCTGACTGTCCTGCACAAGCCATGCCAGCAAGTCTCAGGACCAGACATTTGTCTTTATCTTATTTCGTCCAATAGCCAGTGAAGCTGGAAAATTGACTGCCATGGCACAGTATTTAACCCAGATGGCTGGCTTCATAATGCCCATAGTAACCTCTAAAATGACTATTTTTTTCATGGCTTCTGACAGAACCTGAAGGTGTTATTGAAAGGTTTTTGAAAAGGTGCTAAAGGACATTGCAATTTCTTTATATGAGTGACAGACTTAGACAAAAAAAAAAATATTTTGGAGCATGAAGTCCTTTGGGATGAATGTGAAAACTCCTAAGAACAAGGCAGGTATTTGGATATTAAACATTTTCCTAGCTATGCTTTGCAAGTAACTCAAAGTATTTTTATAATAACGATATTTTCTCCCACTGATGTTTTTTCTTTTTCTGTATTTGTTTCTTTTGGTTCAATTTCTTAAGTTGTTACTGTCATTATGTTATCTGGCTACTCCCTATTCAATATGAAAATATGGAAGTGGCAGTTTTTCATACATTTTTCACTCTTCTGATTCCCTTCTTCAACTATGACTTATGGAAATGCAAATATGTTGCCTTATTTTGTGCTGGGTTATTTTGAATTGCACGATTTTGCTTAAAATAGACAACAGTGAGGTTTATCTTGTGGGAAATCATTTTAAGATCTGGGGCCAGTCTCAGAGAGATTTTTCACATAACGTCAGATTTTTATTCAGAAGTAAGAACTGAAGACACTGATAATTGACTGGAACATAGGAATAGAGG
>VYZX01010799.1:0-17500 GCA_013401335.1 Brachypteracias leptosomus
CGAGCTTGAACCAAAGGTCATGCAATTACCTAAGTCTCTTACAGAGATCTCCCAGTGCATTAAAGTGGTAACACACAGCATGCCACTTGAAAAACTTGTTTCCTGCTATTAAACAACAAGATTCCCTGTAAAAGCCTGGTGATCTGAAATCTGTTCTGGGGACTTCTGCATCTTCACAACTGAGCTGAAATATTCTTAAATTTTTGTTATTTCAGCTTTTATATTTATTTTTTTGGGGGGGGGGAGGGGGATGTTGGGGTTTTTGCTGGTGGTTTTTTGTTTGTTGTGGTTTTTTCTTTGACGTTGTTTTTTTTTTCATTCAGGGAATTTGTTCTTAAAAATTTTGCATTTGTCAAAAAGTTTAGGTTAACAGTATAGACACAGCCCTGATTGATATTATCTTACTGAGCTAGGAGTAAATTGGATAATTTCTGGTTAAACTGTGACCAATAATAATATATCTGGCTCTATGCAAGTCAAAGCCTTCTATTGTTAGGGCTGGTTCTGCAGGTTCTACAAGTTGCACTGTATTTTCTACAAGCTAATTATTATAAAGCTTACCTATATCTTGCTACACTGTATGGCTGACTACACTATGAACAAACACACACTTATGGATGGAATATGAACTATATTTCAATTAGTGACTTGAAATGGTTTTATGGTATTTGATGTGTTCCTCAAACATGAGGAAATCTCTCAAAGTGTGAGATTTGGCAGAAATGTTGTGCGGTTGTTTTTAACCAGTGAGGTAAATAGTAACAAATACTATATATTTTATGATGCTTTGGTAGCTGCCAAAATTTGAAGATGTTACCTGTTTTTTTAATTTGTTCATTACATGTAATAAAATATTTTTGATCCTGTATACATTGCAAAAGGTTTTGGTAAAATTTGACACATACACTTGGATTTTGTATTTATTATTAACGCTCTTTTCTGGTGTGTTTCATTTACATTATTTTATATGGACCTCATCTGTGACATAAGTTCTCATATGCCACAAGTATTAGAGTCCTTTTTTTCTTCTTTTTACTGGAATAGCAAATACCTAAAAAAAGTGTTGAAATACATGATATTCCGTGGCTACATTTCTATGTAATATCTAGAGATGAAATTCCTCCCAAGTGATGCATTCCCCCAACTCCTCTTTAAAAAGTGTGGGGCACTTTTAATTAATACATTTTAGAAGATACCTACTTTATTACCAAAGTGCTCTCTAAGGTTGGTAAATATATTGCAGCCTGGGATTACAGACTACTCTAGCTGAAGGAAAAGGTTTTCTAGAAAATCTGAGTGTAGCTGCATTAATTTTTCCCCTTGCTATATGACACATCCATATTGATAGTTATTTTAGGAGTGTTCTTCATGTGTGAAGAACATGGGAAGAAGGAAAACAAACACCCTTAATAAGTTGAATTAATACGAAGCTTGTAATCTTCTATTCACCTTTCCCCTTTATAAAGATTTTACTTAGATCATTTGTTGCACTTGCAGGAGAGGAATGGGGTGTGAGGAGATATCAAAAGATCAGCTGAAATGGCAGCAGAGAATGTGATTAGGTTGTGATTAGGTAGTAATGTGTTCCTATTTTTTATGCATAGTTCTGTTTGTAACCTTTGTTTTCACATCTGGCTGTACACACGGAGAAGGTTCTGTTCTTTTACCACTTCTATTTATTCTGTGGGATTTATTTTTTTTCCTGATTTTTTTCTTTTCCTTATTAGCTATAGCTGTAAATCAGTCAGTGGGAGGAGTGAACTTTATATTGTTCAGTAGGTCCTTATGATAGTATTTGGGATCTTTTGAACTCAGTATTTCAGTATATGAGGCGCTTTTTTCAGTGGTTATGGGCACATTTAATTTCCAGCTTGCCTCTTAGATTTGGGTTCCATTGGAGTGTTCCTCATTCACAGGTTTTTTTTCTTCTTCTCAGATTAATTTTCACACTTGAGTGTTACATTCCTCAAAGGCAAAGCAAATTGTCTGCTTATTTTGTTTGCAGTTTTTCTACAGGTTCACAAGTGTTGCGTGTTATAGGATTTCCACCTCATCTCTCCTACTCCATATAAATGGCTTTGCACTTCTTGTATCTGGAAAGTGGAATCAGTGAAAGCAAAAGTAAATGATAGTCCAACCTATGTCAAGTAGATCTTGACTCTCTAGCTGCTGACCTATTTGTGTCCTGTCTCTCTTCCCCATGGGTGTTTGTTCAGTTGTGATTCACAAGTGCTGGTTCTGCTTTCTTGCTGGGTGGTATCACTTCATAAATATTTCTATGTCTTGCCTAGGGTCCCAGCACACTGGATTTCCAGTATTTTCAAAGTGCTTATTGAGAAGTCGTTTGGTTTATTATCAAATGGCTGCAACTCAACACTAAGCTATAGGTGGATGTTTTAATATGAAGTTGGCAAGTCTCACAACTCAGACCAGGTGTTTATTATTTTTTTTCCTGGATAGTTTGTTTGTTTAAAAGAGAAAAGAAAAACAAGAAAGTATTTGCAGAATTAAACTAATCATTTCATATTAAAGAACAACAATTGTTGTTTTGAAATTCTGAAATAATTCTGTACAGAATGTTTTCCAGTTTATTTTTTAAGTTACACTTAGTAGGGAAATGACTGGTCTTCACAGTATGGATTATTTAAGGAACCCGCTGTTGCCCTTTTAGCCTAGAAGTTAATGCATTTACTTTCTACGAGTGAAAACAAGGCCTTGGGCCAAAGAACTCACCTTCCCAGAAGCAAACTTCACCTTTCTCTGACAAGACTTTATCTGGTCCTACTCCTTCCACTACTGTAAAGATGCTCCAAGATAACAACCTCTCAGCCTTCCCATCTGAAGCTCTTACTTTCATATAAAGCCCCCCATAACCTTTGGCAAAGGATTGTAAGAGTAATGGAATAAAGCTGCTTGTGAGGCCTGGTGGTGAGGGTGCTCACCTGTGAGGAAAGTCACCTTGTTTCCAATCCTGTTTCTAGGTAAGACTTAAGTTTATTTAGACTAACAACATGTTAGTGCTGCTCACTATGCCTAGTTGTAGTTACATTATTCATATTGGGCCCAAAAATGCTTTTACAAGCTATAGCTGAAGTAATATAAAACCAATTTTCAAAATGAAAGGCTGCCTAAAATATATACCTTCTGTAGCTAGATAGTGTGCTAGCTGTGTTTGTTTCCTGCTGTCTGGGAGGTCATCCTCATTAACAGCACGAATATAGTTTTCAGACAAATGAAACTAGTTTATGGCAGACATTAAGAGCTTACTAAGGCAAGACAGAAATACAGAAGGAGGCAAAGTAGAAAATGTAGCCATCTTTGTCACTAAATAGCATACAATTAAGAAAGACAGTAGTATGCTGCATGTAAATAAGTGTTTGTCTTCCAGGAAATGTGAAACAATCTTCTTGTATTCTTAACAGACTAGGTACCCAAATCGGTTGTAGCTGATTTCCAGGCTAATTCACATCAAATGGGTATTTGTAAAGTGTTTTATTTTCTGAAAGTGAATATATAATCTCTGGTATACTGCAAAATGTACTGAACTGTCAAATCTACACGAGGAGGTATTTTTAGAGATACTTTTGCTTATAAACAAGTTTATGACTTCAGTTGAAATAATAGTAAAAGAAAAAAACCCCAACCCCCCCAAGCCCCATCTTTTAACATTTTCTCGTCCACTTGAGCACTTAAGACCTTACACACATAACTGACTCAAGTCTGAAACTCTTCTGCCTGCTTCCTACTCACATATGGACACACAAATCATGCAACATTGTTGAGTCCATTGCTCTAGAATAAGGCAACAAATCTAGTTGATGTAATGAGAGTACTTAAGATATGCTACCTTCTGTTTGGTCCTGCCCAGTATTTGGACTACAGTTGGATGCATTTGGATTCCTCGTATGCAAATTCAGCTTCTCTCTGTTTTATAACTGTAGAGAAGGAAGGTGAAGAGCACTTAGCTTATGTGCTACCACCATGGTTTGTTTTTCCTGTATACATCAAAGTGCATGTGAGCATTTCAGTGAGGCTACTCAATGTGCTACTACAATTAGCGTTTTGTCTTAAGGACAGCTTGTTAGCTCAATCACCCATGTATTGCTTGTGAAGAATCTTAGATACAAATTGCTTTTACTGTCTGAAACTTGGGAAGTTTTTCTTGGGAGGAGCAGCGAGAGAAGCTGTTTAACACTGTTTAGAGAGCTGGAAGAAAAAATATTACCTTAGCTATTAGATTGAGAGTAAGATGGAAAGGCAACTGGGTGAGAAGAAAAGTAATTTTAGGTGGCCACAGAATAGATGAGGTGGAAGGGACTCTGGAGACCATCTAGTGCAATATTCCCTGCTGAAAGTAGGGCAAACTACAGCAGATTGCTCAATGCTGTGTCCAGCTGGCTTTTTAGTATCTCCAAGGATGGAGACTCCACAACTTCTCTGGGAGATCTGTTCTAATGTTTGATAACTCTCATGGTGAGAACATTGTGAGATTTTTTTCCTCACATTTAAGTAAGGAAACAAATTCCTCTGTTTTATGTCTGTGCCCATTGCCCCTTGTACATTTACTGTGCATCACTAAGGAGAGTCTGTTTCCATCTTTCTTCCCCTGGGCACTAGGGTTGGCAGAGCTAAAGATGTTTCATATGTATCTACTGAACTAACAGGTGTGCTTAAAATACTTTGGACTGAGTTTAGTAGGGAATCCAGTAAAATCTTGGTTTAGGTAGCTCAAGAATTGTTATGAGAATCAAGGCTTTGTCTGTCTCTCCTTTGCTCTGCTGATGCTGGTCTTCAAGGTGTAATGGTAATTATTATGATGAGGTTAATGAGCTCTGAACAATACAGATTTTGGAGTGTATTGGTGCTGTTGGGAAGATTTTCTAAACAGGTTTTTGTTCAGTGAAAATGGTTGGAAAGTGAAATTCCCAGTAGGGTTGGCAGTGGGGGATTTCTTAAAGGAATTGCTATAAGGAATTGTGTAAAATTCCAGTTGCGATTGCTATTTTTTTTTTTTTTTTCCTTCTTTAATTTATTTTCAGTACTGCACTTTTCCGTTTTGTTCAGTATCAAAAATACTTGTCACTTTAGGCTTTATGTAGTTTCTGAATTCCCTTAATTCTCTTAAGCTTTCTGGTTTGTTTCTAGTAGTAGCAGCTCTTGGGTTTATAGAGAACAGAGTGGATCCTGCTCTCATAAATATTTTTGTCTTCCATTTTATTCCACTGCAGTGTCTAGCTACAGGTTTCTCTTGGGACTTGGCTGTTTAGCAATACATCTGATTTTATGATATTCATATGATTTATAAGCCTTCAATATCTGATATGAAGGGAGATCTTAATCAGTGGAACAAAGAATGTTTGTGTTGATATCATTTCACTGTTTATGGATATAGTACTACTTCTGTTTATAAAAAAGAAAAGAGGTGTTTTTGTTGTGGCAACTGCTTTATGTGACATGGTAAGGACACATACTCCTATAGGCAAGTGTGGGCAAAATGTTCAAATTAACTAACTTTGTGTGGGTTACTACTAGGAAATAAACTTAAACCTTGCCTTGGAAGTAAGTGAACATGTTACAATGAAGTTGTCAAACGTATGGAGTTGTCAGACAGGATCCTCAACTGCTGTACATAGTTTTGAATAATAACTGTTTAATAGAGATGAGAGTGAAAAACAGACTGAGAATTTATATATATTTAATGTAGCAGTAGGAGAGAAAGATAAAAATTAAACTTGTGCAGCTTATATTTTGTTTCAAATGCTTACCATATTGCATTTTACATGGAGAATATTGAAACCATCATCCCTCATGCAATATTAGAATGCATCTCAGGTAACTCGGGTTTAAGTAAGGTTGCCTATATTTGTTATTGTTATCTCTCTGACTTTTCAAGTCTATCAGAGTTTCTATTTCATTTCTGTGTTGTTGCCATTTGGAGGCATGCTTGATCTCTTTGTTCAGGACCTCTAAATATTTGTTTATTAAAACCAATGTGTTATGTCATAGCAACCACTGGCATATGATCATTGTGGAAAAATGACAGAAACCAATGGTGAACTTCACTCTCCTGTCTTTCCGACATCAAAGCTTAATGAACGGAACCAAAGCACACACTGCTTTGCACTATTTATTTGCTGGCTTTATGTAACGCAGACAGACATAGTAGCATACAGAGCACTATTGCAAAAAAAAATCTCAAAAATGCTTAATATCTATATAAGATGCCACACTTTGTGTTTACCTCTGGTTAGACCAAGCCAAGCAGATGAAGAAATAGAGCTGAAAAAGTGGGGAATGGCTGAAATGGGGCATGAGGAAGTGAATTTTGCTCTCTAATTAAGAGAAAACTGATACTTCCCTAGAAGCTTTTGTATTCCAGCTACTTCACATGTATCTGCAAGCATAAGTTGTTGTTGTCTTGCATGCGTTTCCCTCTTATTCCTGCTATTCTCTTTTCCCACCCTTCAACAAAGAGATGTAGAGAATGCAAATAAATTGCCTGTCTGAAATGGAGGGAGCTGTGGGCTTTGGTTGACATTAGTGTATTGTGGAGGGATCCAGATGCACGATACTCATCAAATTTCTATCAATACTAATTTACTAATATCAATAATAATCTGTTTCCCAGTGGATCAGCTTTCTCAAGCAGGGTCTCTGCACTACTTACAGCTCTCTGAGCCCTTCAACTAAGGTGTCAATAAAGCTGACCGCTGTTCTGGGGCTATTGACAGTTATTAAAAATGACCTTGATGTAATTTCATGCCTATCAAAACAAAGGCCATATGTTAAGGATTATGAAAAGCTACAGTGAAGGAAAGCAATGACAGGCTTCTCCTGGGTGAGGGTAGAGGGAGGTCAGCATATGTGAAGATTATTGGTTCCCCTCCTCTGCTGCTTTTCCTAAGGCACTGAGCAGTGCCCCTTGGTAGGCAACTGTTATGCTAAGGGCATAATTGGAACAATTTAGAGCTCAGGGGTACACTTTTTTAAAGATCTGTCATAGCATATCATCTCAACAGTTAATGTGGCGTAAAATATCATAAACACTGCTGAGGACCCTGGAGTCTCTATGGCAGGGACCAATCGATAAGACCCAGCGGATGATCTGTCTTCACTCGCAAATAGAGGGCAATGTGAGGAACACTCTCACTTGCTTTCTTATTCTGCCACTTCATAGTCATACCAGGCTCTTATCTGGGTAGCTGTCGTGTGCAGGCAAGAAACAATAGTTTGGTTGTATCTTAGACATGGTGATCAATATGAAGATTTCGCAAGGCTGTGTGGAGCTTGAGTCCAAAACACAAAATAAATTGGTTCCTGTTAATCAAAATGTACTTTGTTATAATATACATAAATGAGAGCACAATTAGAAATCTAGAAAGTTTACAGCAGCATAGCATATTATACCCTTTTCCCTTTGCTCTTAAACTGAGTTAGCAAGAATTTCCTTATTGACTGTTCTGGTTTTTTTAAAAGTTATTTATTTTTCCTCTCTTTAGAGTGTGAAAATGCCTTCCCAACTTGGTAACTGTGCATGCAGACCTCAGGTTAGCTTACCTGTGTATGGAGCTGGTGCTCTGGCTCTGTAGCCCTAATTCTTACTTTTAGCACTGACACTCAGGCCACTGAGTGTAATGGCAAAAGCAGGTAAATGGTTTACAGCTTCCTCATTCTCTCAGCAGTCCCAGCCTCTGGACTGCTTTTAAAAGTGATAAATAGATGTTATCTCTAGAGTTGCTTTCGTGAAATCCTCCCCTCTTGTGATGCTGGAGGACCAAGGAGGGAGAGTCACTGGATATCCCTGGTAACAACCTGGTGCCTGGGGACAGAAGCAGGGTGGCTCTGCTTTGATAGCCAGTCACTAAATCAATGGCAAGACCTTCATGGGAGACTTCTCAGCTTCGGAGGTTAGACTTTAAATTACAATTCTCTAGGCATCAAGAAAATTTTAAATTTAACTGTCTGGAAATAAATAATTTTAGGTCACATCAAACTAAAAGAACATCTTTCCTGTCAAGAAAATGAAATAAAAATAGTTTTAGAAAACATACAATTTTATACAGCAAATTAGCACGCAGGTTTTTGGACAAAAATAAGAAATTTCTCTTGGCAACTTCAGTCAGGATTTTATTTCCAGTTTCTTTTGCGTATGGCCTAGGGCAAGCAGCCCAATATCTGCATCATTGTGGATACAGTGTTAGTCTGTCAGGATTGTTGTGAAATAAAACATTAATATTCATTCTTTTTGTATTTATGAAGTCTGGCAGACATATTGAGTTATCTGAAAAAGGATATAAACATAATTTAAAAAAAAAGTGAGAGAACATACTAGTGATCTAGCTTGAATATAATAGGGCACATCACAACTTTATCCTTTTTAATTTTTTTAGAGTCCTTGTAGCATGTCTGTGATAAACCATGTTCTAAAGATACAACTGGATGTGTGCTCTCTGACAGATATTGTCTCCTGCCACTTGTCCACTTGTCAACACTGCCCTGCCTTCTGTGTTGCTCCAAAGGTTCAGCAGGTTGGCAGTGGACAGATGCACTTGAAAAGTAATCTAGGGGCAAAAAAGAGTGCAGAAAATGGGTATATTTCTTAGCCACATGACTTTCTGCCTCTAGTTTGTCATGAGATGGCACACTTTTTTTTTTTCCCCCTGACTTAGTACTATGAGCAATGTGTAAAGGTGGAAAGAAGCCACTAAAGAAGTGAGTAGATCAGGGGTGGTTGCATTTTTAATCTACTTAAACACATCCTGTAGAGTCTGAGACTGCTGCATTGAGTTCTTGGCATAATGGGATGATTAACATTATTGGCCATTGCTCTCCTTCTACTGGTTTTCATTGACATGTAAGCAAGGTACTCATGAAAACTTTGATGTGGAAGCCCGTCTAAGAAAAAATTTCTTGTTTTCTTTCCAAGACTCTGTTTTGTTGAAACAGAAAACATGACATATGGTTTAGTTTATTGAGCAAACAACTTCTTCTTCTGCTCTAAATGACTGTTTAGAGTATGCATGCTGATAGTAACTAACCTTTGTAATCAAACATTACCTAGAAATTGCTACAGATGTACAAACATGCTTTTCTAGATGAAAGTTTGAACTTGAAAGCCTTGAAAATTTAATTAAAAAGAGTCTTCAGGTGTTATGCATATGCTTATGGTTCCTGTGAAATTCTGAAGCCCTAAGTTTTCTTTTTTTTTATTTTTCTGATGAATTTCACGAGGAAGCTTGAACCAGTATGTACATTCCCTGTATAATAACACTTACAATCTGTAATGTGTTTATTCTTGCAATATCTATGAGAAAACAAAGTATTATCATAAATAAATTTACAAATTACCTAGGAAACCAGGGAAATCAGGCTTCCCAGGGAGGCTGTGGATGCTCCATCCCTGGAGGTGTTCAAGGCCAGGTTGGATGAGGTCTTGGGTGGCCTGGTCTAGTGGGAGGTGTCCCTGCCATGACAAGGGGGTTGGAACTAGATGATCTTGAAAGGTCCCTTCCAAACTAAACCATTCTATGAAACATCCATAATAACAATGTTTGTGCGAGGGACTGTTGAAATTTTAGGGGGACATTAAATAAATGCAAATAAGGGTAATTTTATTCATTTTTCTCTGGGAGATAACCAGAATTGTCTCTTTAATGTGGAATCTTTGAAAAGAAAATTAAAAAGCTGAAAAACTAGTAACTTGGTGGGAGGGACTATCCCCACCCATGTCACTGCTTTACACTAGGACTTATTTGTACTGTAACTTACATGGAGAAACAACTTTTTTTTTTAATTGATATTTTTTTCCTAAGTGTTTTGGCAAATAGAATTTTCTTTATTGCTTTTTCTTTGAGAGTATTCACCAGGATATATTTTAGTGTATTTACACAAGCAAATCTCTCTGAGTGTTGACAAGGTCGAAGCTTTCATGCTATAAGTTACTTTTTCACTTATACCACTACTTAGTATTATAATTATGCTTTCAAAAAAAAAAAAAAAAAAAAACACAAAGNAAAAAAAAAAAAAAAGAACAAAAATGCCTCATATCTAACTAAAATGAGTGAAATGAGTGCAAAACTGCCTGGACAGGGCCTTAGTTATGTGTCTGGTAGCTATAATGCAGTTAAGCTCAATGAGTGATGAAAATCATTACAACAAATCAAAGTATAGAATAAATAAGTAAAAATAGAAATGTAGTGGGTCTGTCTGAGCTGATTTTCCTCATGCAGCCCTAGGACCCAGAGAGTGTTGATAACACACACCCTTGTTATGACTATCAGTGCTCACATGGCANAAGAGCAAAGTATAGTAAAAACCAAAGAACATTTAACTTAATATTTAGATCAGACTGAAGGACAAATATAAGATGACAAAGGCTTTGTGGGACTTCTTCTGAAATCTTTTTTGTTTTTGTTTTTTTTTTTATCCTGATCTTTTTAAACTAAAAGAATTTTATATTTCTGTAATCTATTAGATGGAATTAGCATTACCTGGCGTGATAAAGTTTGCATTTTTTTCATAGAAAAAAAAGCAGCAGCATTAAGTTTATATTCTGGCATTTTATAACGTGTCAAATGTGTCATTGCTATATTACCAGATCAAAGAGTTCTAAGTGACACTTTCTAATCAAGACTGTCAAGAGGTTTCATTAGTAAACAGAAGCAGGAAACACTTGGGATAATGGTTCAATACATACTTTAGAGTTCTGAAGGAAGGGTAAATCAGAGTTTCTTTAAAGTAGCAAGTCACTTTAAAGCTGTAAAAATGCATATTTAGTAACACGCTAAAGCAGCGTTTAAAAGGAAAAGTGCAATCATTTAGCTGAATGGTGTATTTTATGAGACCTCTGCCCCGTGGTTAAGTGTGCTTAGGCTGAAACTCTTTATGAAAATGGCTTAAAGGTAATCATTTGCACCCAGCACTTCAAATAATAGAAGAATCCTCCCATCCAAAGTTGGCTGCCAGAAAGTAATTTTACCATAGCATTTAATCATCTTTCAAGTTTTAGTGCTTGTGAGAGATCCCTTGCTGACAGCTGAGGGAACGGAATCTATTAAGCAGGAGGAGGAGAGAAATGTGGGCCCGTGGCATGCAAATGTCTCCTAACAGCCTGCGGAGCTTGTCCTAGCCTACTTTTGAGAAGTATCTCAAGGGGCCAAAGACTGCAGAAGTGCATATGTCTATATATTATCTGCTGCACGCCTTTCTGGTGCTACCATCTGGCTCTTGAGATGTACTGCAAGGCAGTTTTCAACCTCTTTTTGAGATGCAGAGAGTGGCACTTGGAAGCACCTGTGTGAACTGCCTGTGGTATGTGACATTTGTTATCTTTTGGGGACAAATTTGAATCCATAGATCTTCTGTGCTTTGGATTCTTCACCTAGGTGGTTTCGAGGTGGGGCTAACAGAGGCCAAGCATAGATGGTATGTAAAACAGGCTTTATGTCATTTTCTTCTGCTCAGCCTTTGGCCATCTGTCCAGTGTTTCTGGATGTTTGACAACCCAGGCAGAATGTGAACTCCACATGGGCTTGTAGATGTCTGACAGAGCTATTGTGATGTTACTTTATGCAGTTCATCGAAGTCATAAATGAACAATAGGCTTATCTAAATGGAAGACTGATCTGGCCTCTTGGTCTTGCCTTTTGAGGTAAAAATCTACTAGGCATATTTTCCTTAAGAAAATAAAAAAAAATAATCTAAGGGTCAGCACAGATGTGTCGAAAAAGATTTCCACCAAAATTATCTTTAATATAAACTTCCTTTTATCTTAAAACAACCCTCACATAACTATTACAACTGAAAGGTTAGGATTTGTACAAAAACTGTACAATAGGTGTTCTAAAAGGGAAGATTATAGCAAGTCACACTGGCAGAACAATTCTTCCTTAGGAAGGAAAACTAAGTTTTTCTCTATTAATGAGAAAAATTATCCAGCAGTTCCTAGAGAGGTTCCTCAAAGATCAGTTACTGGACCAAGATTAGTTCTTATTTTCACTAATATTCAGGGCAACAAGTAAGGATGTGCTAAAGCCATGTGTTGACTGGAAGGCATCCTACTGTAAAGGTTTGGAAAGATCTGCAGGAAAACTTGGATTATTTTAAAAACTCTGCAGGAAAATGAGCTTAGCTTTGTCTCCTTATTTAGGCACATCTATTATATGATTAAATCAGGCATATTTCATATTGGCTTTCGTGCCTTTAAGCATTTCTGAAAATTGCTTGGGATTCTGAAGAAGGAATGGCCCAGCATGGGTGTTACTGGAAGGCACATCTGCAATGTGTTTTAAATCTTTTTCTCTCCATTTTTTTTTCTTTTCTATTTTGTTCATATTGAGTGTCTGTGTAAAATTTTATTGCAAGAATCTGTATTTCTACAAAAGTCACCCTAAGAAAAATACTAACTTCTCTAATACATTTTTAAATGATATACCAGTTACAATGGTCTTGTATGGGCCAGCTCCAGTGTTGTTAACATGCATGGGCTTCTTTTTCCAAAATGGAGTCTTTAATTGCCTTTAATATACAATGAAGAGAACAGTCCTTTATGTTTAGACATGTGCTCTCCTTTTTAGTTTAGTTGTTATCCAGATCAGTGTCTTAAATGATCTTTATGATCCAGAGCTCTGTTTCTCTCTCTGACCTCTTTCATCTGTAAATTGTTTGCCAATCTGTTTTTGAAAGCTGCCACGGAAGTGCATTTTAACATCTTCACATCATCTGGACTGTTTCACTGCCCTTAGCTTAGAGCTTGGTCCTGCTGAATCCTCTGGAAAATGTATATGATTGCAGCCTGATGACTGTGTCATTCTGTACTACTTTTCTGTGCAAAATGTTCCTCTCACTTTTTTTAATTTATATTTTGCATTCTGACAATTAAAATCCAGGATAAAATTCCTGTTTCCTTGTACTTACACATGCCTATTCTGTTTGGCTCAAAACACATGTTGACCCAGCATTTCTGAATTAAATACCTCGTTTTCTGACTTGGCTCCTCTTAATGTTATTGCTTACGCTGCAAATGTTCAGAGATTAGCTGTGCTTTTCAACATGTTTGTGGCACTTTATAGGAAGATCCAGTAGACTAAATGACCTGATGGTCATGTGGCAATGCCAATCTAGTTTTAGTCCATGGTTTTGAGATGATTCTGGGAAAGACCTGTTAATCAATCGCTGTGACAGCTGACAGGCCATCCCAGTACTAGATGCCGTGTACCATGTGGTCCTTTGTAGTTAGTGTAATGCCATCATACCAGGTATAGATTAATACAATGGTCTGCATACGTTAATGATCTCTGCTATGAAGAATTTCCCTTATAAATGTATATCATGATATTATTTGCAGTGTTAATTTCCCAGATGTTGGCTGCCATCATTAGGGACATGACAATCAGTCTTTTCCCCCCTGCTATTATAAATATCTTACACATGGGGCTAAAGACTGGTGCAATGCCAATAAACATGAGGATGATAATGTGGAGATGTACTTAGCTGTATACACTGTTACCTATAGTTTCCATACAATACTCTGCCTTGCGTTCCAAGAAACCAACTTGTAGGCTATATACAAGGCCAGGAAATACAACTTTCCCTGATAAACACTAAACCCATCAATTTTGTATTAAGGAAAAAATAAGCTTAAGGCCGTGATCTCTGACAGCAGGGAACAAGAATTACTCCTACATACCGCTAGCAACTGTGTTTAACAGCTCACTGCTTTCAGAAGAAATAATGCACCAATTATAATGCACCAATTCAACCACATCATCATAAACCAAACTCTTAACTTCTTAATTTTAGCCCTCAGGTGCTTGCCTTTAATATTATAATGATGGGATTAAAATACAATGATTTAAAAAGTACAATGAATATCAAATTGTAAAACCTACCCAATTAAGTGCAGTCAGTTAGATCTTGCTCACAACCTAACCCTTTTCTTCCACTGTGCTTTGTTTCTCTACGTACATCTGTGAAACCCTACCAGTTTTTTCAGTTCCATGGAATGAAGCTCTTTGCAAAAACCGGCTGACCAGTTGGTCTACCAGTCATGAGACTGCATATTTAAACCTAGTCTTAATGAAATTTCCTGATCGGGAACTAATTTGTTGTGCATGATATTATGTTGTCCCAGAGAGATTTATGTTCCAGTGGTGTAAGAAATTACTGTTTCAGCAATGATACTGCAGTTATAATTTGGAAATCATAGTATCTGCCAGTATAGTTGTTCTCTGCAAGATAAAAAGTGTTCTGTTCAGGTAAAAGTGAAAAGAAATGGTTTCTGTTGAAAGTCCAAAGCCTTTTTTTGTAGTAGTAGTAATTTATGACAGAATGCTTAGAACTCTTGCTTTAGTCCATTATGAAATGTACTATTAGTTATGCTATTTTGCAAATGTAAGTACTAATTACAGTAACAGCAACAGTATGCGTAATAGTACTCATCAATTTTTTTAGGTCCCTTGAGATGTTTATTAAGGAGAAAAGTTACCCAAATAGCTGGCAGTTTTATCCTTAACAACAATCTCATATATTAGTTTATAAACTAGAAGTTACCCAGTGCATTTGGTGTGTGATGTTATTCTGGGTCAGAGGAAAATATGTTTTAAAATAATTTTAAGTGGGTTGCGTCTTCTATACTTGTCTGCCCTACATTTCAGTTTACAATTATATTTTCTCAGGGATAAGACTTCCTAAAATGTTTAGATTTATTCTTTGATGTATCATGATGTGTCCTGGTTTTATTCTTTGACTCTGGTACCTTTGGCCGTCAAAAACCTGAGTGACTCTCCAGCACGTTTCCTAGTCATGGGGAAGATCTACAGGAAGAAATTTTAGGTATGATTTGTGTATGAATGGTCTTACTGACCTAACTGAAGTTAGCAGCAGGATCCAAGCTTATTCTGATGGGAGGTGGGGGACTGTAGTAGTAAATGAATCCTCCTCGTTCTGTTCAGAAATCCCTGTGCTTTAGTTCAAAGATTTGTTTTTCCTCTCACCCATCCTCCAGTTGGCAGCTCTGAAACTCCCTTGGCTTAGCTGCCTGTGTTGGAAAATATGTCTCTTCATGCAGTTATAGTATGTGGCTACTATATATGTACATACTGTAAAAGCATGCAGTTTTCACCTGTATCTTTCCTTCTTCAGAAAACTCTCAATATAGTTCAATGCTATTCACTTCACTGTGAGGGTTCTGTATTGCATAATGTATCCGTACAGTGTAAGAAAGATGACTTGATGATATTTTGGAGATCTCTCACCATTTTTTGTGCCTGTGAGTTTTAGGGGAGATCAGTGGTTCCTGTCTCTGAAGACTGCCGAGAGAAGAGCTTGTTTGGTGCTTGTCCTGGACTTGCATTACAATAAAGAAACAAAAGATAGGAGGAAAAATTAATGTTAACAGACTCAAAAACCCATTGGAAAAAAAAAAGCCTGATAAGACTGTAAAGAATAAATTCCCAGTACTGCTAATTTTAAAGGCTTCCTCTACAGCCAGGTGAATGTTGGTGCATACGAGGTGGGCTGCCAGCTCAGTTCTGAACAAGGAGGTTCTGTCCCTGTCCCTGTGCAGAAGCTCACAAATTCGCCTGCATGTGTTTGCGTGAATATGTGCTGCACATGCCCAAACTTGCATGTGGATTCTTGCTATAAAGGAATGATGGAGTGTAAGGAAAAACAGAGTCTGCTACCACCTTACTGCTCATGTGGCTACTATTGCTTCTGATAATAGTCACCTGCAGCATGTATGTGCTGTGCCTGAAAACATGTTATGGGCATGTGCATGAGATGCATTCCTCAGCTGTATGCTCATCTGGATATGCCTTCAGGATTTTTTTTCTGAGATAGCTGCAGTGCATTACACTCTAATTCCCTGGTAAAATACCAGATAAATTTTGTCAAATGCCAGCATTAGTAATTTCTGTATTAATAGAACCTCAGTCTAATATTTGTGCTCTTCTAGATAGTCATGGCTTGGCTTCACTTCAGCCTTCATGCTGAGGACCTTCCTGGACTACAGCCAAGCTACTGAGTATGAAGGATTAAATTTGCCCTTGTTTCATAGCAAGGTTGTATGGGATCATTCCAAGCCTGATTTTCATAATTTGACAGTCAGGAGGAGAGTTGATGTATTTATTTTCTTCCTTCATGCTCTCCTGAAAAGGACAGCCAGCCTCTGCTGAATCTTGAACACTAATTGCTACAAAGGCTTTCTTTTGTCTTGCAGCAGGTGTGTGACAGTTTAGATTACTTGTAAATGGTTAGAGTAGCACTCTGTGGTTGTCCTGTAGGGAGTTAAATATCGTTTCTTGGCATCTTACAGTTCCACATTTGCACAAGACAATTCCAAATATTTCGTGCAATCTTTAGTTTACATGGGCAGGGTGTGGGGACAGTGTTTTTCTGACTATAAGAAATGCTTGAGATGAGCTGTTTTACTCCTGTGCATTCTCCTGGAACAGCAGAACACATTGCTTTTCTAAATTATGAGATTTGTAATGACTAGCCTATTGGGATATTCCTTGATTTTTTAAGAACTTTACTTTGCAGTATGCAAAATATATTCTGATTTATTTTGCTGCCTCTTTATACTTGAGGTTTAAAACCAAACTTGGTCCTGTTTTTGACTCCTTATGTGCTAGATAAGGGCGACTTGCCATTAATGAAGGAATATTATTTACACGTTTTATATGTGTTTTTCATTCAACAGTCTGGAATAGTTTGCTGGGATTTTTTTTTTTTTAATATCTCTAAAAGTTCCATTCCAGTCATCTTAAACTGGCATAAGTAAAGGCTGATGCTGCTTTTCTTTACCCCTCAGCCTAATCACCTCTTCAAACTCCCTACTTTGACTGTATCCAGTCAAGTTTTTCTGACTGTCCGTTTGCCTAGCAGATTGCTTTCATAACTGTGTTGTGTCCAATCTGCCATTAAAAAAGAAAAAAAAAGGAAAAAAGGAGACATGGCTGGGATGCACCTTTAGCTTCCCCTCACCTATTGAGAAACTTAAGTTGTTTCATGATACTAGAGATAACTTGCTTTATAATTAGGCGGTGCATCCTAGAAGATATACAATGAAATGGACGTAAAATGAAAAAGATTTCCTCTTAAGGGTTTTCTGGACACCTTGGAAACTGCCCTAGAAAGGATGGTGTTTATTCACTAGAATTTTTATAATCAGACTGTATGAGATGCAGTAGGTATTTAGGAATTCGAAATGTGAGCAACATGGGAAAGTGTTGCATACCCTAATTACATGCTTAAGTTAAACATCTCTGCCTACTCTATAATTAATAAAACTTCTATTAGGGCTCAGCTTCATAGGGAGCTGTATTCCTAAATGTTGTGCTTCAGGTGAGGTTACTCTCCTTCCCTATATGTCAAAAACCCAATATAAAAAATCCTAAAGATTGTATTTGACTATTTAGGAAGAAGAATTAAACGAGAATGAACTGAGCGTATTGTGTTAAACAGTTTTACGCAGATAGTCATCTAAGGTACTTAGGTA
>VYZX01010799.1:56605-91605 GCA_013401335.1 Brachypteracias leptosomus
ATTTAAATATAAACATAGATTAGTATTTGAAACAATTAGAAGACAGTAGTGACTTAAGTTGTATTTCACACTAAGAAACAATTTCTGGTGATAGGGAGAAATATGAAATCATTTTACCATTAATCAGAAAAATATAAAGAGATAGCTTTTCTAAGAAAGAATTTTGCCTTATCAAATACTTAATAATACTTAATGTAGACATGAAGATCTGAATTAAGAGATTTAAAATGCTACTATATTCCTTCCTAGCTATGCCTTGTATCAGCTTTATGCCACTGTTTTGTTGACATTAAAACCATTTAATTTGTGCCCTATAGCTTTGCAAGAAAAGTCACATGCAAGGTTCTCAGCTGGCAAATATCACTTGTCACACTTAAACATTGGAGTTAAGTTAAATCATACCATAGTAGGATGTCTTCTGTATTGGTTGAAAACAAACAAAAAACTTCACAAGCCACAGAAGAAACCAGGAAACCTCTAGAAATTGCACCTCTTTCCTAAAGGAACTCCACATGGTGCTGTAAAATCTGAAAATTCAATTTTTCTTTTCCCTTTACCAAACATTAGAATTGTATCATGGGAGTGCTTTCTTATTTTTTATAACATACTTGTAGATGACAAAAAAAACAGAGAGCTGTTAATCCAGTGTTCTTGTAAGTCAAATAATGCATTTAAAGGGTGAACTTGAAACGCAAATTGTGCCTGCTAATCCCAGTCAGGTTCTGTGCTTCTTGTGTACATGATAATACTGTGAAGCTGACAATGGGATCAGTAGAGGAGGGGTATAACTGATGTGGCAGACAATAATACAAGAAGCAGTGTTGACGTTATACATCATTAAGTATTCCAGCATTGTACCAGTTCCTGTTCTTTGCGTGCTCTCTTTTTTTCTTTGTTTGTTTGTTTGTTNTGATACTAGCTCCACAAGCTTACTTCATTATAGTTTATAATTTGATCCGTTCACCTGCTGAAAAGAACAGACCAAATTTGTGTGAGAATATACGTGCGCATCCGGCCACTTACTCTTTGGTGAATTACAATAAAAATGCACCTCTTTGTTGCTCTGATAAAAAGGGTGCTGTGCTATAAGAGATTTTTTTGTGTGATGGGTAATATGAATCTGATGCTTCTGCTCGCTAGTGTTTGTTGCTATTCTCTCCTCTATAAGCATGTTTATCGAGGTCTACTGAAAGCCCAGAAGCCCATAGGTCAGAGAACAGCATTTTGATGGATTATGGGATTGTAACTGTCCCTGCCAGCTGACAGCTTTTATTGGCTGGGAGGATGAGCCTGTAAACCTTTATATAATTATTGTATTAAAGCCACTGTGCCTCTGTGTTGCTGGCGCTTGTTCAGGGATCAATGTGAAGATAATTTCAAAAATGAATAGTAAGTATTGATCGTCCCTTGGTGGAGCCTTATCAGTGGCTGAAGCAGACTACTGTAGATTATAACTTCAATGTCATTTATGATGATATGATACGTATTGCAGAGTAGCAATTTAAACAAAGGGCTGATTTAATTCACAATGGATTTTTGCAGCGTGATGGGTAATAAATCACAATCTGTGTAATTTTTAGAAATGAACACATGTTGGCAGTAGTTCAGGGCAGTTCCTGGGAGATCTGAAAATGACCAGGGAGGGCAAATATCAGCAGCGAAACCCTTCTGAATGATTGGCCCTTACTTGGTTCTGACATTCAGATGACCTTGGGGCCTCTGCTGGCAGCTGCTGGTTAATTTTCTTCACTGAGGACACAGTTTAACTTTCTATCTGTCTGCCAATTACCTGACATTTTCAACTTATCACCTTCTATTTTTTAAATTATTGGAGGCACATCCGCATTTTGACACTTTTTTAGGCAAGTATTCGGATTTTGCCTGCTGCTGAGACATCTCTCTGCCAAGCCTCTATAATATCCCTTTTACTCAAGAAATTAATAGCTTACCTAACTGTGAAGTGAAAAAGCACAGACGTTACATGGAAGATTGCGAAGCTTCCTTTCAGTTTAGCAAGAAATTGTAAGTATGTGTATATAAAAGCAAATGGTACCTGAAAAATCCCCCAACCCAAGGTCATTATTTAAACCTGTATATAGCAACTGACAGGAAGTACTTTAAGTGTATGATATATTTTAGTTGTTCTTTTTCTTGCCAGATTTTTTTTTTTCAATCATCAAGAAATATCTCTTCTGAAGTAATATGAAGAGATTGGTTTCAACTGTGCAAAAAACAGGTTGCCATGAAGAGCTCAGGCTGAACTAACTCTTATGGTCTATAGATAATGCATTAAGTGTTTTACGCAGGCCCTCCTCACATTCTTGCAAATGACTCTAATCAAGATGAATCACTGATAATATGTGAAATCCTAAAGCAAGGTAGGTTTGTTTTTTCCGAGTTTCATGGCTTCTGTTTTATTTCAGAATGTAATGTTGCTTAAAAATTTCTGGTGAATTAAATGTTATGTGTTTTAATTTGTTTTTCATAACTTTATAGTGTTATTTCTGCTGAAGTCCTGAAAAATTGATGTTTATGAATTTAAGAGAAAATAAATAAGACATATGGGGATAAGTCATAACATATCAAAATATATCAGGACTAATAAAACGCACTCATGAAACCTTAACTGCTTTAGAAATTTAGAAAATTTGAAAAACAGTATAAGGAAATGATACATGTTGAGCGCTGTGAATTTTTAAAATTACGGGGAGAATAAGAGACTAAAATGCCATCATTGTGATATGGAACCTTCTTTGGGAGAGCATTAAAGCATTTATGTTATGCATGTAATTAAGTCTCATTAATGTAAGTCAGCCATGAGAATCTGCTTAAGTGCTTTACTAGAAAAACATATTTAAATCTAAGCCATAGTGATGGAGTTTAGAGTCAGATCTAGTCTGTACTAGGCTGTTTTGCAGAATTACTCTAAATGTGTGTGACCAAATGGTGTGTGGGTGTTTTTGGTACATCCCACTGTGTGGTTATCAGTATTAGAAATGTTTGCTGGGCTTGCTTTTGACGCACAAAATTTCAACCTCAGCATCACCAGTGGTCTAACCTGCCTTGTGCCAGGCGAAGGATTACAACATTTGATTACTAGGGCAATTTATGTGGGACTATGGAGAACCACGGTAACAAATTTCCTATAGAAATTAGGAGTAATTTTTTCTATTGCTTCCTTCGCTCTTCTCTGAAGACTACTTACTGCCTAGAACAAGAGAGAGTTCAAGTTCAGAGCTTTTTACTAGATTACTGCTCTTCTGAATGATTCTTGTCTACAGAAAAGTGAATAATCTCCTTTAAGTGACATATTAAGTTGATCATTTAGATAAGAAAATTGTAGGAACTTAAAAATGAAGGCCCAAGGCTGGGCAAAGACAGTTTGGGCTACACACAACTTCCAAGAGAGGAATTTTGCAGTAGTTTCAAGTCTTTAAAACTCTCTCTACCATAATCAGTGCAAAAAAAAGTGGATCTGTGTGTAGAAAACAAGCAACTGTCACTGAAAACCCAATTTTCACACCTGTTTTGATGAGTTATTTTTGGATAAGCCCTAATCTTGTCATGTGGACTGAGTTCACAGTAGCAGCTGGAGAGCACTACATTACTTTACTTGAGTTACATCACAAAAGGATTCAGTCATTTTTTTTAACCACCCTGTATTGTAAACCAAAGCACAAAAACTGAAAGCGGTCAAGAGATTAACTTCAAAAGTGCACTGTCAAACTGAAATGTTAACATAGATGTACCCAATGTCCTCCTAATGTGTAGCCATCCCTCATTACATTCCAACACTTTCATGGGCTATGCTCTTAACAGAATGCAGACTGTGGGATTTCTGCTCCTTAAGAATAAATGTGACTTTCTGATCAAACCAAAGAAGTTGATTTAATTCTTTTTTATATTTGAATGTAGTTCCTTTAGTGTAGCACTGAAATTTGCAGAATTTTTCCTTATTTTACTTATTTACTAGCATGTTCACTGGTGTCCTGATTTTTCTCTCTGGTGGATTGCATTTGAGAAGAGAGGTTCCTTAGTGGCCTAATGTGACACATTAGAGACTGAGAAGAGTCTACCCAGTGAGGCAAAATAGCATTTCCTTTCTTCTAATGATCCTTGCTGTCCATGATTCTTGCTTTGGGCACGTCTGCACTGGGTGCTGTGGCACTACTCCCCTCTCCCCAAGTAACTGGACATTGAAAACTTCTGAGTGGTGGACCTGTATCAACAATTCAAACACCAAGTATAAAAACTATAGTAAATATATAACAATGTTAAAATATAAATATAAAATATACATAAAGTATAATGCTTTATAGCAACAAAGATGTGTAATGTTCTAGACATCATTACATCTGGTGCTTAAAATATTATTTTCCAGAAGTACTGATTTAATTATATTCAAGCACTATATTAGAATAGGTGGAATTGTCATCAAACTTTTTCATGGGAGTTTTAAAAAAGTAGATTGTTTGGGTTTTTTTCCTAAATTTTTCTTATCTTCATAAATAAGAAGGAAACCATCTTTTTTTTTATTTTATTTTTAAGGTCCCACAACTTCCAGATCATCTCCTCTTAATTTTAAAGAGGATTATTCAAGATAGCTGATCATTGGCACAATAAATAGAAAATTATTTTCTTCCTAATTTAACTCACTTTCACTTTTCTCATTATTAAGAATTATTTGTTAGATAATTTATGTGAATGTACATATTCATGAAGATTCTTTGATTATTTGGTCTTGATTCCAGGATAAAAATATTTGGAGTAGACACTTGAGTTGAACAGTGCCTTCTTTGCCCTAGTCAGGGTGAGTTTACATTGTAATTATTGTGCTTATCAGTATTTGAAACTAAGAAGCAAATGTGTTTTGCACAAGCTGGCATTACCTCCAAAATGCACAAAGACACTGTATGTTTCTTTTATGGGGCTGTACATCATAAGGAGTGTGCCCTGTGAATGAGGACTTTTTATTTACTTTTGCATTTTCCAGAAGAGGGAGAAGAGAAGGAAATTGTAAATGTATAATAATATTATCTTGTTAAAACACTGCTTTTGTGCAGGCTCTAAATATCAAACAAGCAAAATTTGAAAAAGTGAAAATGAATTCATTTTGCCTTCAGTTGGATCTTTATACAGTCACAGAAGAATTTAGCTTGAATGGGACCTCCAGAGGCCACCCAGTCCTGCCTCCTGCTCTGAGCAGGTCCAGTTGCAGCAGGTTACTCAGGGTCGTGTCCAGGCCAGTTCTGAGAACTTCTGAGGACAAAGATGTCAAAGCTCCTCTAGGTACCTGTGCCAGTGTCACCCACAATCATGATGAGAAAAGCTACCCATGCTCAGAGTTTTGCCTGTCATTTCTTGTCCTTTCACCACACACCTCTGAGAATAGTCTGATTTTATCTTCTCTGGACTCTCCCATTTGAGAATAATAGAGAGCGATATGTTCTCCCTGACCCTTCTCTTGTCCACAAGCCCATATCCCTCAGCCTCTCGTGTGCACCCTGTGCTCTGCTCTCCTGCCTGCCTTGGTGACCCTCCACTGGGCTCACTCCAGTATGACACTGTTTTTCATAAACTGGGGAAACAAGTCTGAACATGGCAGCCCTGACATGTTCTCACAAGTGGAATTTAGGAGGAAACGTTAATCTTCTTTTCTTAATCTTCTTAATTTATGTATAGTAAAGTAATGTTATTCTGAACTGACAAAATGGTTGACATGGTTGCCTCAGTAACCATTGAGGGTCTGTCTGTCCTGTTCCTCTTTGGATTACCCTAAGAACCAGAGTATATCGGCCAGCTAAATTGCCTTTTCTCCTCTATTGCCAGGGCAATGCTAAAAAGCAGAGAGACAAATGAGAAACATGAATCCAGGTTTCTTCATTCTGCCTGCCCTTCACGTATCCACAGCATCTTGCTGCTCAGCTTTCCTTTGCTGTCTCTTTTCTCCATAGAATTTTCCCTGCACAGCCCCCCACTTCCATTTTCATTTCGTTTAACCAGTGTCCCAAAAGATGAAAATGTTTTACAAAAGTAATGAGTAAATTGGTAATTTGAAAATCCTTGCTATCCATGAACTTTGAAAACTCTGTATTATTTAATGATTCTGTCCCTCTGAAGAGAAAGTGACTATTTCTGAAAAAATCCATCTTTAGTTAATTTTAAGTTAAACTCATCAATTTACTTGTAAAATCTAAGATAATTTGTTCTGAAATTTAAGCGTGCATCATTTCAGATAGAAATTTCTTATATAAAAATTAGTTTGAATCTCTACTAAGAGTGCAACACCCAAGTTAGCTGTAACTGTGATGGAGAGTGGTGCTTCTTCTAGAATGTTTTTTAAACATTTATGCTAAATGTCTCTTGACCTTTAACTACAGCATTGTGAATTCACCATGCAAGTTATTACATAAGTTAATGAGGCCTTAAATTGGGAGATTTTAGAAGATTCTACTGGTTTTGGTAATACAGTAGGAAGCTGTAAAAAGTGTAATTCTCCTTTACAGTGAATGATTTTTTTTTTAATTGGGCTTTTAAAAATCTAACATAGCTACCTAAGATGGCTCTGCTAGTTTGAAAATACTGTCCTTTATTAGCTAGTATAGTCCTTATCCATTTCAAGGATCAAATCTGTGCAGTATTATCTCTTATATTTTTATAAAATTCCAGCAGGAACAATATTTAAAAATATTTCTATAGCATTTGGGTTAATAGTTTAGTTCCTTGCATGTCATACTTTCAGAGGCCTTTTAGTTTCAGCACTCTTTTTTTTTTAATTGTGCAGAATGGGAATATGAAGTTAGTTTTAGATATTTTAGCAAAAGGATAAACTGGCAAGACAACAGCCTTCCACGGCTTTGTCCTTTGTGCAGTCTCTGTAGGCTTAGGCAAACTCATAAATAGTTTCCATTTTAATGTGATCACGTTTGCTTTGTACTCATTTAGTAAAGGAGGCACTGGTCAGTTATTCTAGTTAGTCTTGTTGATCAAGGATAGAGCTCTGTGGGTGTTGAATAAGTCAAGCTAATTTGGTGTGCAGATTCTTGTATAGTAAATGAGTAGTAAAAGTGCAAGGCAACTATTTTTTGAAAGGGGCAGGTGATAAATTGTTATTTGCATAGACAGCATATGAATGTATAAAATAATTTTTCATACTGTTTTTCTATGAGCAGCAGCTATTTGCTCATGTTAGTCCTTTAAATTAACCAAATTAACTTCTAGATAGTGCCTTTAGCAAAACAATGCTCTCATCAAAGTCAGGACATTTGAATAGAGTAACTGCGACGCTCTCTTCAGTCTTCTTTCTTTTACACCTGTCTTTTTTGGAGAAATGAGATCTTGGCATCGTTACCCAGGAAGATGAGCTCTGCATTACAATAAACAACAGTTCAAGCTTGGGAGTGTAAAAGGAGTTTTTTGCAACAGTTTAAATCTTGAGTGAAGATCTTACTGCATTTCTTAGAACCATATATCCTGCTGCCAGAGCATGAATAAACTAATTGTAGTTTAAGTAGTGCACTTTATAAAGAATTAGCCTTCTTTGTATAAATGGAGCTGTGATTTATTAATAATCTCAGTCATTATTTGCTGTGGAATAAGTTTAGTACCGCACTCGTAAGTCACCATCTCTATTGATATCAACAGTGAAATTACAATGTAATCAGTGTAGGACTTGGAGCTTATGCAACTAAAACAAGTGTACTTCAAAGAATCAGTCAGGACTCATGAAGCAATATATAAGGTGCCCTTCTCTATGGAACCTACTTTCTCACACAATTGGCCCAACAGAAGACCATTTTTGTATGTGATTCTGTGATAGCTCTCCTCAAATACTGAATTAAGTAGGATTTGGAGTAATATTTATTTCTTCCTAATCTCAATACCTACAGAACACAATGTGCAGGTATTTCAGAAGACATAAACTACTTTGCTTGGTCATATTGTCAAACTTCCCCCTATTGAAAGTGTATTGGTTACATGTATTTACATTTTTATTTTGGGACAGGCTTTACAGCACTCTGCATAGAAGTACCAGTCTAACCAATACGGGGTAGTGAGGGTAACCAAAATTCCTAATTTCAGGAAAAACATTGCCAGATTTACATGTGAAAAATGGGCCTTAACCACTTTCAAATCTGTTCAGTCCTGAAAGCTAAACATCCAACCCAACTCTTTTGTAGACTGAGATCTTATACCTGTTTCCTACTTTCTTTTATTGTTATAATTTTCACCTCCTATGCATGTCATCTTCTTAATACCATTTATCAATGCTAAAGAAACAGTTATACATTCCTTTAAAATGTTATAAATACAAAGGCAGACCTACAGTTATTCATTTTGCTGAGCTGTATAGCAGTATTTTTGGCGTGTATGTAAATCCTGTGTTTAATCCTGATGATGACTACAACAGGAAAAAGCAAATTTGATGCATATACAGATCAAAATGAAATTAATATAAAAAGATTTAATGTTGAAAATACATCTGGCATTTTTTAACTTTATGGTCCTTTATGCCTGCAATCTTGAATTCTGCCTGCAGTTCTTCTACACTGATACTGCTTGATGGGGTTTTTTTATATTATATCCACCGTATTTTAATGTAATTTTATTAATTGAGGATGGAAAAATTCCCCTTGATCAAAATTCAAGGAGAATAGAATTTTCCTAGAAAAGGATCTAAATTGGTTTTGGCTGTTCTTGGAAAAATACACTTAAGTGCGCTCTGGAAATCTGCCCAGCAAAGCAAAAGAACTGATGTCATGGACTTCCACCTCAGCCAAAAAGCAGTACCCACAGCTTTCTGCTAGTAGAGAAACTAAATCACAGCTCGGGACTGGGAGTCAACAGCCTCTGCTCAGCAGAGAGGTGGCACCTCACTCTACTGCTTCATAAACTACCTCCTTTCCTCTACTGGTAGCATTAGTACCGGCTAATGTTTAAGAAGAACTGCTTTACAATTTCTCCACTGCTCTGACCACAGGAATCTGTTGTCTAATTGGTGTCACTACACGCTTCCCCTCACACTGCACAGTTGTCCCTTGCTCTTCTTTCCTTCCTCCCAAGGTTTTTGCTCAGATCAATTGGCTGGTAGGTGTCTCCAAGGCCAAAAAACCCATGCTGGCACAAGGGAAGTGGGTGCACCAGGATTTACTTCATCCATGACAAAACTTCTACCTTTTCTCTCCTGTGTTTAATATGCCAGAGGTACAAATCAGATTAGAAAAGGGTGGGTAGTTGGTCAGCTGTTCAGTGAGCTTCACTCAGTGTGCTCATGGCTACTGTTATACAACAACGAGCATGAACAGCTTAAATCTTGCAAGCAGCAGCTGCTTTTCTCTATTTCTTCAATAAAGTTTATCTTCAAAGCACGGCACCCAAGCAGTGACAGAATAGGAGAGATGGGATCTAAAACCATTTGCATTTGTGAGGAAAAGAGGTTATGTTATTTTCTGACAGGAGGTTAATGGAGAAATCTGTTCACAACATGGTACTGAGTGTTTGGTAACAAACAATGATATGTGCATGTATATGCAAATATTATATCACCACTGGTGACAAAAATCATCATACAGGGGACAAGAGCAATTTTTAAAGCATTGTTGACAGAGCATAAAGTACCTCGTTTTGAAAAATACCAGATCTGTTTGTATGGAGGCACAGATATGGAAGGTGGAAAGATTTGCTGTCTATGCTCAGTGGAAGCAATGATCAGGGAGGGAAAAATGCATTAAGGAGAAAGAAAGAAATAACTCAAAGAAGAAAATATAGTAAATGTGGCCTTGGAAAAAAGTATTCAGCTAGTAATACAAAAAACAAATTGAAATGTAGAAGGGATGGAAATGAGGATTGTGAAAGAAAAATATGGACTTAAAGAGATGAAGGGAAAATAATGAAATACTTCTCCATAATATTTATTTGACAGAAGAATTTCTAAGAGAAGCAGGACAATGCAAACAATGAACAAATAAATAATTTTTTTTTATTGGGAAGTATGTCACACTTACAAACTTTTGTTCTACATGTAACTTGAGCTTTGCTGATCTCACAAATGTCATCTCTCCTTGGACCTCAAAGAAATCGGGAAAAGCTCTTGTGTGATATATTGGCTGGTCAGTGTCAGATTCTTTCTTACATTCATGCTTTCAGTTGCCAATAGATTTTGCCTAAAGTTACTTCAAACATTAACACAGGGCCAGTGTAGTTCATTTTCTGCACACTGAATTTGTCATAAGTTGTTTTAGTAGAATTCAGGTATTAGGCAGCACCTTCAATCCAAAAGCATCCAAAAAGGCATCATAATTTTAAATATGGGACCAAACTTGTACTATTTCATTCAGATTTCAGATGACTCATGACTGGAAAAAAAAAAGTGTTCTTAAATATGGGTGGAAATCAGGAAGCTCATTGTGCTACCTATTGCAAGATGTCATGAACAGTTTTATTTTATAATGATTTTGTAACACTTTTCATATCAATAAAGGACTGTACAAGGTGCACAATGTGAAAAGTGATTTGGTCTCTTTTGCAAATGTTGCCCTTTCCAATTATTTTAGCTTAGTGCTTGTTTTTCTTTTTGAAGTGAAGAGCCTCAGTCTCTTTATTATATTTCTTCAGGAAAGGAACAGATATAATTTCAATTATAGTATTTTTTTAATCTCAAGATAATGTGAATGAATGTTTATGGCAGTCGATAGAGAATCATTTTTCCATGCTTTGTTCCTTGTTTAGCCTTCAAATGCAGTATTTATCAGTCTGCAGAGCAAAACTATGTGCATGCCATATCATTACTAGCTCAGGGGGAATCATTCGAACCAATGTAATTTACTCAATATTGGTCAGTTTGACTCCTGACCCTAGTCCCCTGACAGTGTATCCTTGGCAACCCCTGATGTGTGTTAAGTCAGGATGTGCTTATTGGTCTCATCTGTGACAGCTCGCTAAAGGCTGCTTAACATAGCTTGGTCTTTTCAAAAGAAAATTAAAAATCCAATAATATACTGTATTCTGATCAGACTGGTATTTATACAAGCACAGAAATAGTAACTTTTGTTTTCACTTCTGCAAATCTGATTTCCCATTTCAAATGGAGAAAAGAGCTTTTGGAAATAAGCTTTAGAGGAAAAAAAATGACGTTTGGGAACATTGTTCAAAAGAAAAATAATGTGATGATTATCCAAACATGAGGTCACCTTTGTGAGACATTTGGGAAGTTTTTAGGTTCCATTGCTACTCACATATCTCAAAGGTGGAAGATGAGAATTGTTCTCTAGATACATAAACCACTGCAGTCATTTAGAGTACATTAAGTAAGAGGAGACTTTGCTCATTGATCTAGAAAAAAGTCCCCTGGATTGTTTTTCTGGTTTTGTACCATTTGTAGTTGTGAAAAGAAGCAGTTGTACAAGTTTAACTAGGAAACTCAGAATTTTTCTTATCTGATGTAAAGCCAGCAAAACATGGTTAGTATTTCTGGAAGAAGGGGACTTTGTGCATACATCTCACTATTTTTCACTTTCCAGTATCCGTTATGATCCAATTAACTATGTCCAGTGAAGAAAAATTTAACTAAAGCTGCATTAATCTTTGACCAGACCAATCCAGATTTGTAGTGATGGAAATGATACCAAGGCTTACAATCTGTGTGATCCTGAACTGAGCACACTCACTGGGATAGAAGATCCATCTGCTAACCCAGTGCTCTGGTGTGCAGCTTTGTACACTAGCATGGATATACTACCAAGGGATAATCAGCAACAACAAAAAATATAGAAACACAAACCAGAAACTTAACCAAAAGGTGTGTTCTATGGTCTGTCAGAGCAAATAGGTGGGAAATCCTTTAACTTCTTTTAAATTTTGTTAGAAGTCTACATTTTGAAAGCAACCTTTGCCAACAGCCGCATAATCTTTTAGAAATTTATTATAGATGATTTCATTGAAAGGATATGTAAACACATGTTTTATTATATGTGCTATTTAGGTCCTGATTATGCAGCCATTTTTATAATTTAGAAATCAAGAATTCCTTGGAGGATTGTTAAAAGGCCGGAAACCTGCTTCAAGTTTCTCTTGTTAAGTATATTTCATGAGTTTTCAGAATGCTTGAGTAAACTATGTTATCAGCTCTCTGGTTTTATTTTACATTTTCATTCCAAATCAACAAATGGGGAAATACCTTAGGAAAAAGTTGTTTTCTAAAGAGATGTAGCAAAGTGCTTCCAGGAAAGTGCTATTTAAACGAGCCCTCAGGAAAGCAGTGGCAACTTTAGCTGCTTATTTTCACTGTTGTGCATTATGAGCTGAGGTTGCTGTTTGTTTCAAGTGCCTCTTGTCTCATTCAGTAAGCATCACCCAGTACTTCACTGAGGTAATGATTCTCCACGCTGTCTTCAATGAGGCTGTACTGCACTAACGTATTCCTAGAATGCATTCTGGCTACTAACTGCAGCAGCACTCCTGTGCAAATATTTGTATGAGACTGTCTGTTAAAAGTGGTTATATTCACATAGAGGTGAATTTTATCTATGTAGACAATGATCTGTGAGGCTTGAGATCTGAGATGTTGGGTGGTTTCTTTTTGGTGTAGGTTTTTGTTTTGTTTTGTTTGTTTTGTTGAGGGTATTTTTAAGTGTTTGAGGGTTTTGTGTTTGTTTTTTTTAACCTATTCCTATGTTCACTTGAAACTTCCAGCAAGCTTTCTTGGTCCCAGTAGCTGTGCTGTGAAATCTTGCATTTACCTACAAGATAAAATGCCAGTTAGTTATCTTATTTTCAGGATAAAAGCCTACATTTATTATAAAGATCTAGAATTAATTTGCCTTCAAGTATGGCACGGGTACAATAGAGGAAAGAATCCTATCATCACAAAAACTTGAGGAAAGGACCAGAGCTCTGTATGGGCCAAATATGTCTTTCAACAATAGAAAGTAGTTGCAAGTTTGACGTACCTGGCCAGCAGAAGCAGATTTATGACTGCCTTATGAGGAAATGTTGAATCAGGCCCAGAATATGTAATGTATCACTGGCTTTCCATTTTGGGAACTGGTACCAGCTGGAATACTGCAATGTTTCAGTGTCAAACCAAGGGGCTGCCTTGTTAGTAAACAGTAATTTTGCTCTTCTCAAAAGTATTGGAATGTTGTGGTTTGGGCTCCTGGCTGGAATCATTGTAGGTTCTATATGTTAAAAACTTTCAGAAAATTTTGGTTTGCACATTGTTTGAACTATATATCTAAGATAATTTTTCTTTATTAGTCTTACCACATGTATATTCAGAGATATATACTTGTATTAAGTTTTAAAAATAATTTGCTAGCTAAGATATTTAAATAGCAGTGTAGTTCTAAAATTGTAGATTGTATAATAAAATACAGCTTTAGAGCAGTGATATGAAAACTTATCATTATTCTAGCAGGCATATACTGAGAAATGTAGCCTCTTAATAAGTTTTGACAGTCTCTGTTTTAAAGCATCAAATAAACAATTATTTAGTATACAATTTCCATAAGCAGAGAAAGAAATACTGGCCAGATCTCAGTTTTACAATGCCAATCCAAACATTATATAAAATGGCTCAGATGCTTTTTTACAATCAGTGGAAAAGAAAAAGGGCAGTAGAACAGAGAGGAAGTATAGAATTGACATGCATGTATCATGAGTGTATAATTACACATGTGAATGTAAAAAATATCAAAACTAACAAGAATCAATAAAAACTGTCATGAAATTCTAGTTTTCTGGTACAGATGCAATTTTACTAATTGAAATGCTGGGATTTAGCATTACAAACTGCGATTGTTCTCTTGTAACCAGTTTTATTTTACATGTTTTATTTTGTTTTGTTTTGTTTTTTCCTAATACAGCATAACCCATCACAGCTTCTTAGAAATTACCTCTTTATTTATGTATAAGCATATGGTTAATGATGTTAGCAGGCTGATGTTTACCAACCACAACTATAAGTGTTGCATGACGTAAAACAACCAAGGTAAATCAAGTCACCAGTAAAATGAGTTTAATCTGTTTCTTATATCTAAGACTAAACAGTATATACTCTGAGATTCCGTCTGAAACAAGTTTTCACTGAAGCCCATGAGAAAATCCATCTGGCTGTGGTTCTGCCTTGTTGACTTTAGCAGAATCAGGACCTCATTCAGAGAGCCTTAGGCTTTCTCCTTGGGGTGCTCATCAAATGCTTGGAAGCCTGAGGTAGATGCACCTATGCCCTGGTTCCAGTCACACCTATGCTGTCTTATTTTTTGTTGACACAAATAGTTAATTATGTTTTAATCCAATCCCAAGGAATAGCTTTCACCCAAGGGAATAAAAAAGGAGTTGATGAGTTATGTTTTATTGGGAAGCATCCGAATTAATTTGTTATAGATGCGTCCTTTACGATAAATAAAAGTAAAATATAAAAACTGCTTCACTAAAGAAACCAGCCAGCAGCACACAGCATTGGGTGACATATTTTAGTTGTAGCCTATTGACCACCAGATCCCTCACTCTGCAATGGCTTCATGTACCCAATTGTATGAACTTTGTTTCAGTGACATAAAGCTGTGGTAAGTCTTTGAGGACTACAAGTTACTACGGGATGATGTGCATCCACTCCCAATTTATGCGTATTTCTTAATATATGCTTTGCTAATTTCTTCCAAGTTAAACTGCAGTCCTCCTGCAGATATACTAAAACACGAGGCTGAATGCATGATGGTAGTAAAAAATCTGCTTATTCTGCCTTCTTTATTAGGCGGAGGATGAAAACAGGTAATTATCATCTTATTTTCAGCTGTTATCTAGGATGATATGCAGCAAGGACTTGCCTGGTTCTGAAAACTGACCATAATAAGTAAGTGTTTGACTGCTTTATATACAGTATGTATAGATCATTTTTTCCCCCTATTTTTATAGTATTTCATATATGCTAAGGAGGGAGAGAAAACTTGGTCAATTGACTGATACATTTCAGACAAAAAGAGACAATATATGAGCAGGGATAAACATTGTGCATCTTTTACCAAAAAGAAAATGTCAGCATGCAGATATTACGTATGTGAAAGTGCGTCTAACTGAATTTACAAGAAAATAAAGAGTGCTTTTAGCAAGTCTAACTTGTCTGAGAAGATTGAACTAGTGAGATTACCCTTTCATCAACACACACACATTCTCTCTGTCTCACACACAGACACACATACAAAAACAAACTTGTAATGAGTGGGTACTTTATCAAGGTCTCCCTCCATCCTTCATTAAATGACAGAAAATTGCTCTTTGCTGAGTTTGTCAATGCAGCTTTCCCTCCCAGAAGCCCATTTGTTTCACATGCTAGCACAGAATATTGCAGGAATTTGCAGATTTTAAATGACAAATGTGTCGAAGTTTACCCAGTTCTGAATCATTCTTTTGTTAGACTGACTACAAGGTACAGTAACTCCCAAAGCTGGACTGGAATTCTTATTTTAAGTAGATCCTGCTACTTCAGTAGTAAAGCAGTATTGGACTGTGATCTCCTCCTGTCTGACAACGTCCCTAAAGGATTTTTTCACTCCAAAAGCCTTTTCTCTGTACCTTACGTGATAGATGTAGCCATTCTAAACTAAGAGCATGTACAAAACAATTAATGCATTCCTTTACTGCAAGTCCTCTATTCTTTATTGAATTTGTCATTTTATTAATTGCACTTACATGTAATAGAGGTGAAAGGAATTTTTTTTTTTTTTATGAGATAAAAACTTAACGGTCTGACACCATGAAAGGAAAACAGTTCCTTCTAGCACCTTTCAGGACAGAAGGCACTTACAAATAGCAGTCACTCTGTTGCTTTGTTAGAGTAACACTTTGATGTGTAGGATTATAATCAATGTAAATTATTGAGTTTTGCTACTGTGCTGTGTTGAAGGTATAATGTGTTACTTTGTGCAGCCATTATTTATTCATACCAAGAAATTAGCTGCATAACATTTTTTTTCCCTCCTGAAATTCTATTTTAAAGGTGAATTTGTAAATATAAACTTAAGAACATGTCAGTGCAATTTGTGCCTAGATTTCTAGGTTTCAGCAAAAACATGCCAGGTCTCATTGCTGCATTTACATATGCTATGAATTTCAATCCAAACAAATGGAGAAGAGTTTTAGGACACAGCCTGCAGCATGGTATGTCCTTTAATTGCCATTTACATAGCAGAGGAATCATTAATTTCTAATTCACCTATTATTCACTCTCTTTAGTATGCTGTGTCAATGTCAGTTTTGGGGCAGTGGAATAAATGTGGCTCTGCTTTGCTTTTGCAACCTACTTTTGTTTGTGTGTGTTTTTCCTTTTCTTCTCTTAATGCTTTTTTGACCTTAGTAGAATACTACTTTGGCATAGGCAGTTAAGGGCTCTTGTTTGGATATGATTTATGGTGCTACATTAACCCTTCATTGACCTAGAAATGCCCTAATATTAAAACAGTTTGACACACAGAAAATCAAAAGCCCTTTTATTGGAAGTGCTATTGTCCGCATCATAAGTTTCCCCAATGTGATGCCACTGCTACACCATCAATTTCCTACTGCTATTGAACACTGTATTGAAAAACTAATGGACAGAATCCTTTGTCATTTCTGTCCCAGTGATCAGCAAATAGCTCAGCGAATGTCTTCCCCTTCATATCACTTCAGGCATTTCCAAATGACACATTGAAGGTACTCACTTAGCATTTTATTAAAGGCAGGCGTGGGCCAGATTCTGCCGGGCCTCATGTAGCACCTGCTGTCAGCCAGCTCCAGTGGATGTTGGTGGGAGCTGGAGGCTCCTGGTGCCTCTGCAGGGCTTGGGCTAGAGCCCCTATCGTATGGTGCAGTGATACCATATTCATACTTGTTACAGGAGAAATAAATCATTGTAGAAGACTTTTCTAAACATTCAGTAGAGCTTTTGCATAAATTCAATCAGCTTTAGCTATTATAAAGGCTTATTAATTTACAAATGAAATACTTCTCTGTGGCTGGATAGTAACCTGTAGAAATTTTAAATGAATGTTTTCTATTTAAGCCTGCAGTTTTAGCATGATGTTGAAAACCCTTGATGCATTTTTTATAAATCTGCTTGATTCTAGAGTGCTTTTCTCTACTGGAAATGAATATATTCCTATTTTCAATTTATGTAGTTACTGCTACCTCTTCTTAGGTGCACATTTGGCACCTAGGATGTGCAGTTTATAAGTAAGTCTACTATATTTTTACAAAATATTTTTAATGGTTTTTGGTGATCTTTGGTTCCTTGATTTTCACACTCACAGAAATCCAGTCCCGAACAGAATACAGGAGAAGTTACTGAAGTTGGGCATGCAAATATTATCTATTCAGCAGTTAACCAAACTGTGCAGTGGAACAGTTGAGCTTTTTTATTTATTTTTGTAGTAGATTAATCTTTCTTTTTGACATGATTTTTTTTACCTAGTTACTGATAAAAATTCCTTTTCTGTAGAAAAAACAACCTTTTGTTCAGCTGACCTAAAATAAGCATGACTTTTATTTGGCTTTTGTGAGGCGAAAAATGTTCTTTGCTAATTTAAAAACTTGAGAGATCTGCTTTAGTTCATGGGCTGGGCAGGTCATTTAGAAAATGGACTGTTTGCACCCTGAGCAGTGTTTTATCTGATTTATTCCTATTTGTGGCTGCACATATAGCCTGGCACCTCAGTGTTTGCAGACCTCCTACTGTTGATTTTTGCGTGTGGGGACTCGGATTAGACTCTTTGGCTGTCTGAATGTTGTACTCACTTTACTCTCAGAGGTGACATTTCTCCTCACTGTGATCTGTACCTGGATGCAGGTTTCTTCCCTCGCTTAGCACAGTTCAAGCTTAGCACTTACTTTCTGCAAGATTAACCTGGGCTGCATGGGTGAATATCATGGCCTCTGAGTGTACATGGTGGCAGCTGTCTGTGTGCACCCATTATGTGCAGTTATAATCCAAAAATCCAGGGTAACTGAAATCAACAGACTTATATGAGATTTGCACCCATATAGCTGTGGAAAAAAATCAGGAATCTAGTTTTTCCTGCTCTGTTCCCACTTCATGAGAAAAGGATTTCAAAATTCTGCCACTACTTATTGCCATCTCTGATTGAAACTTTGCAGGAGAATGAGTAATAAACTTTCACATGGGATAAATGTAAAAGAGGATGATTTAAAAACCTCTTAAAACAGAAAACAGGTTTTGGCAATCTTTGACAATCTGAAAATTTGTCCTAGGTGATGCTCACATTTGTGCTTCATAGTTACAGAATATTCCTACATCTTCAACATTTACAGAAGTTGTAGAATGATGTGAAGTAAAAATAATCCTGAGAGATTTAAAAAGATAAACAGGATCAGCTGGTAAATGATGTTTATATGTGATAGTAAAGCATCTCAGTTAGAGAGAACAGACAATTCAGTCTTTCCTCATTATGTAAAACTAGTTTCAAAACGATAAATAAGCTTTCATAATATCAGTACTGTAAATATCTAAGGATTAAAAAATTCCTTCCTGTGTTAGATATTGCTTTCTTAGGGACTAATGTGTGATTATGCTTCTTCTGGACAGTAAAGTGGGTGCTGTCTGTGCAAACAGAAAAGAGGAAGCAGGCTACAACCTCAGGCTTAAATTTTAAAATTGGTCCATGTAAGATTATAAGAACTCAAGAGTAATTTTTATTGTGTAAATGACAGCAAGGTAATTAGTAATACTAGAGGCTGTCACTGATGACCTTTAGGGTCACAAGGCAATGTACTTCTCCTTGTTTATTAGTTTAACACAAAGGATCGTTATGATAATCCACATTTTAAAAGAAGGAACAAACTTTTAAATTTTTTGCTAATACAGTCTTTTAGAAGAAATATTTGTGATACATAACTGACTGTTATCATAACTCAATTCTCTCAGAGCTGTGGTTAAACACCCCGTTAAGAGATAATCCACAGCTTTTTATAATGTAGTACATAAACCTTTATATCTGCATGTTAATTTCTATCAAAATAGTTATTTTGAATCTGCCAAGAAAGGCCTCCATTTATTACTAAGATAATTCTTTGAAAAACTGGTGCCTATAAGTTTAATTTCTCCTTCATTTGTCTTTGGAATAGGCATATTTTTGTTGTTTTACTGTACTAAACTGCTTTGGCTGTTTCATAAGGGCTGAGTATTTCACTAAGCTCCTGCAATATTGAAAGAATCTATATTCTGAGAATTTGAAAACATGTCAGCCCACCTAAATTACATATTGATCAGGTTTAATTGCATGCCACCCATCAGTATTAGGTTTGAAAATTCATAAAAGAGAAATAATGTACTCTTTGTGGATGATTACTTCTGGGGCATTTAAATGAATTCCATCACTTAACCCTGAGCAGAGACAGATTATTGAGCCTTGCAATCTAGCCAGTCAAAGTCCAATGCAGTAGAACAGCTGTTTTCTAACTATCAGAGAAAAGCAAAGAACAAACAATATAAATTTATATAGATTTTCTTTTAAGGAAAATAGCAAAGTAAAATGCTAAATGTAAACCTGCATTTTTCAATAGTCCGTTCTTGTCTTGCTAAACAATGGTCTGCATTTTTAATTCTCTTTCATGTGCCATATGTAAATTCACACTGTGATTATGATTTCAAAATTAGAGAAGTACTCTTGAGAAAATAATTTTCCATATATTTTCATGTTAAATGTGAATTTGCTTATATGTCTGCCACCACTTATCCTCACTTGAAAACTGGGAGCGTGGTGTTTTATTCATATTCAGTGTGTTTTATGGCAAACATAGTTTTCAAGGCTGTGTTCTTAAGAAAGTCAGAGTGGTGGAGAAAGAGTGTTTTCAGGTTGTTCTTTACATTTAAAAATTATGCTTCTTGGTATTGGGTGTGTTTTAAGAAATTGTGCTTATGTATGTTTTTTTTCTACAGAATATCAATACAGAGTAAAAAGGACCAGTTAAAATCATTGGGTTTGCTTGGATAATAGTTTAAAAGCTACATTTTATTTAGACACTTTGAGGTAATAAATATCTGTGAGCATAATTAACTGTCTTTTATCTAGGTCTGCTCCTCAGTGATGCCTTTTTAGGACCTTTCGTAATGTCTCCTTTTAATGCTCAGTTTGGCCTTGAAAATTATTTTAAGAGTTAAGATATGTTAAAAGTGTTTTTCACTGTTTCCCCCCATGTACTCATGAAATGGATGCCTCAATTTGTCTCGGATTTTCGCTATTTTTTCTTCAAAATTTCATTTTATTCGGCCTAAGATTTCAGTTCTAGCAAAATGAAATAAATCGTTTTAGCAATTGTGTTTGAGTAAATGATCTTTTGACTTACCACGCACCTTGACTTACTGTATAGTCTTTATAAACTATAGTCATGATCCTAGCTAATATAAAATTCAAAAAGAGAATAGAAAATCTCTACTTCACCCTGAGAATTTGGCTGTCAGCATTTAATGTCACATGATGTACATATTACATATGTGATACATCATATTACTATGACCAACTCAGTTATGCAGTAACCTGGGAGAAAAAAAAAGTAGATTATTTTTTCGATTATTTCTATATGAAAATTAGTCAGCAATTAAATTGGTAGTGCAGGCATACATACTCCAATGTTGTAGTACTTAACCTCTCTAAACAGATGGTTGCAGATCAGACAAAAATCCTGCCTTATGCTTATAGTACTTTTGATCCCTGAAGCAGGGATGTCCTTTAATGCATAAAACATGAGAGTTGTGTCAGTCGTTACAAGTGGCTGAGCTTCATTTATTCATGTTTTTATAGTCATCAGGAAACATAAAAAAGTTATTTACTGTAGTTTTATTGTATTTTCCTCCTTTATTGTATTTTATTGTATTTTTCTGGAGGAGGGAATAACTGCTTATTAGGTAATGTACAGCCATGGAGACAAACTTTCTAAGCTCAGACCTACTCATCCTTTCATGTTTCTTTCTTAGCTGACTAGAGATAGTATTAGTCAAAATAGAGTAAGCCCAGTATTTGGATATCAAAGAATTTTATCAAGCATAGTGTACTGCTCCTGTTGTTTCAAACCATTATAGGAAAGACTGATTGGTGAAGGAACTGGCTTCTTAAATCCCAGTTAAGTGCTCATAGGGAAGCTGTCCTTGAGCAGGGAAATTTTTAGTAATTTGAGCTTAAAACAGAGTTTAGCTAACTTCAGTTATGTAAATGTGAAATTCAGTTCTTATTAAATGTAGCCAAGTAATATTAATAGTAGTTGCAATATATTATTAATATTTGCACGATTCCCATTTCTTTATATCTATCCATAAGCAATGTCTGTTAGTAAAATTTAATTCTTTAAAATGCTCACAGAAAATAAAAAGCAAACTCTTGAGATTTACCCAAACAATGAATTGCTGTTTTTTGTAATTAATGTGACTATAAGTAGATGTGGTCAGGACATAGTGTGATAGATACAACTCATATACTGCTTGTCATGTGAGTAAGTTTGACAATTTTTTTCTTTAGATATTTTTCATATCATATTCTATATGTAAGCCCACAACATTGCAATTCAGGAACAGAAATCAAGGCAAAATTTTATAGAGTGTGAATTGCTCTTAATGTCAAGTTAGTCACCCAGTTTTATGATACAAAACATAGGGGATAGCTTTGTACTGGTTTGCACTATCTATGGAATTAAATAATTTAGTTATGTGACTGGAAAAGCATTTGCTATAGGTTGGATTTTTACCTTATGTTCTTATTTTTGGCAACATTTTGAGCTCTTTAAGATAGTGCTTACTTACTGTATGTTGGGAATCTGGACTTGTTGAAATTTCAGGTCAGATTGTTAAGGGATTTTCTTTTATAATACATTTCTGTTGTTAGCTGTGATCAAATACTATGACTTAAAGTAAATGCAATTGTGTAGATTTTGATAACATTAAAGCATTTTTGGGAGTATTTTTGGCAGCTAAAAAATTGGCACCTTAGAAGTATCTGGAAATTCTTCTGTCTGTGTGCATTTCCCTTCTGTAGCAATGTCCCTGAAGTTCCCATTCACATTGGGGTTACAGCACCAATCCACTTTTCTTCTGCCTGTGGACAAATCAATAGCAAATCACTTATTACTTACTGAGTACATAGGAAACAAATCTGTAGAAGTCTAGATCAAAGAATGTGCTTATGGCCTCCCAAATTGAAGCTTACCACCTATAAATCATCACTACCTGTAGTCCGTGAAGAATTCTACAATGACTGATGTGTCGAGTTCGATGTAAAGATTTCACTGTAGTGTCTCTTCTCCCCCTGCTTTCCCTTTGCCACTGCTGGTTCGCTTTCTCTTGCTCTCAACACATTAGCTTGGAAGACTCAAAATCAGACAAGTGTGGAGTATTCACACTGTTTTTGCCCCCTTAACCTTAAACTGTTCTCTGAGACTGATCTCACAGCATCCCTTAACTGTCAGGTTTAACTCTTAGGGATTTGTCAATGTCAATCCATTATCACTTGGCAGGGGCCATCATAGAGTGATACAAAATCCTCATGTCTCACCCTTCTCATAATATCTGAAACCCATTGCTCAAAAATCAGATTGTTAAAAAAAATTTCTGAACCGAAAGAAAATGACAAACAGGAAAATTCAAAATGACAGGTGGACACCAACTGTAATTTATTGTGCATATAGTACAAAGGTTTCAGGAATATGAGCATTCTGGAGGCTGTACCATTCATATTGAAGTCAGTGGGAATTTTTCTGTTGACTCCACTGGGGACCAGGATTTCATCCTCTGTAGGCTTCTAGCCTCCTGAAGGGGAAGGAAAAAGGGGGAAAAAAAAAAAAGAGAGAGGAAAATATATTTCCTGGTGAAACAAAAAAGTATTGAAATTGTTGCTATTTTCCTAGGGAGAAAAAGAAGAAAAGTGAAGAAATCATTGTTTTGAGGTATTTGGGATTTTTTACATTTTCATGCAGATATAGAGTAGAAGGAAAAAATAAACCATCTTGTTTTGGAAATGTTGACAAATATCTTTTTCTATGTTAGAATCAAATAATTTTCCTTTAAAAGTGCAAAAGATATTGAAATGCTTTACTTTTTTGCAGCCCTTCCTGCATGGTATCCCTCCCTCCCTCTCAGCTCATTCAGGAAATTGTTAGAATAAGTTTAATCTTTGTTGCAGCCATTTTTCCAAGTCTAATGAAGATGGAGATCATTTGACCAGTTTTGATTTTCTAAAAAGTTTTGTCATATCACATGACCCTCCAGGAATTTGATTTACCCTCTCCTCTCCAGAAGTGAGTCCCTGCCCTTTCCTTTTCCTGCAGGCTTTCCCTCTTGAGGGGCTTCCATGGCCTTGGCTTTTCCTGCTTACACTGGCAGAAACCCTGAAGTGAATCTGGCAAGGACTTTACATCAAACTGAAATGATTTGCTGACATGCTAGTGCTTATATTGCTCTTTGGTTTGTCACCTCAGCAGTAAGCACTGCCAATCGCAAACACGCTGATGGTGTGTGATACATTCCTGAAGTTCCCTGGTAACTTTTAGATGTGGCTACACAAAGGTACTGAGGAGCCACAGTAGTCCTTTTTTTCTAAGAAAATTAGGACAATAAAAAGACCAAACTGTCTAGGTGGAGGTAGAATTATATAGCGAAATGAGTAATGTAGAGATTGTTTTACAGGAGTTACTAAAAAAGATGAAGAGCAGAGGAACTGGAGTTCTTAAGTTGCCTTTATTGTGATAACTTTAAGTGGTAATGCCACTCAACCTAGAAACATTTGTAATGTTTCAATCCACTGCAGGATTTACTAATTTTACTAATTTACTATTTTACTAACTGTTTCCAGCTGTGATTGATAGAGTAGTCTGTGGTGCTAAGTGGTATTGCAAGTTAATATAAACATCCTTTTCCTGGAGTCAAGCTCACTTTAAGGAAACAACGTATTAGGAATAAAATTGTTCTTTCAACTCCTGCACACTTGTTTCCCCAATTCATTTCTTTCAGGTTTATCCTGTGGGTGAAGTAATGCCTCTCTAACTCATTTGTGTTCCCTGTTATTCCTTACTGGGTTTATTTTAACCTTATTGGGTTATATAATTCATAAGAATGATTCTGGACTAAAAGAAGAAAATTTGCAGGAGGTTGTAAGATACTGTAAAGGAAGAAAGAGGGGGTAGAACCAGTATTCCACCTTAAACATCCCATTCCTGTTGTGAAACAGTCTTTGCAAATGACATCAATTATTTTATTACTATGATACAGAAAAGTAAGAGATTAACAACAGAATCCACAATAATTATTAATTTCCTGTGTTATGGGAACTGCAGCATGCATTTCAACAGCAAGATTGCATTTAGTTCAACTCAATGAATTGTTATTTGTATTTGGTTTACATTGCAAGGTTTTGGCAGTCAGAGGGGAGGACTGCAGGGGTGGTTTTTGTGAGAAGAGATCAGGAGCTGGCTCCATTTTGGGCAGATCCAGCTCTAGCTTGCTTCAAAGTGAACCCACCACTGGCCAAAGCTGAGCCAAGTCAGTGACGCTGGTGGTGCTTCTGTGACAACATATTTAAGAAAGGGTAGAAAATGCTGTATAGCAGCTGTGAGAGGGAGGAGTGAAATGTGTGAGAAACAACCCTGTAGACATCAACTCCAGTTTAAAGGAGGGGGAGGAGGTACTCCAGGTGTCCAAGTAGAGATCCCTCTGCAGCCCATGGATGAGACCATGGTGAAGCAGGTTGTCCCCCTGCAGCCCATGGAGGATCCCTGTGCCAGATCAGATGAATGTGCTCTGAAGAAAGCTGCAGCCCATGGAGAGCCTACAGTGGAGCAGGCTCCAGGTAGGAACTGCAGCCTGTGGGACAGACCTGTGTTAGAGCAGTTCCTATGGGATACAGTTCTTCATGAAGGACCTCATGCTGAAACTGGAGAAAAGTAGGGGAATAAGGAGCAGTAGAGAGAAAGTGTATGAACTGGCTGCAATCCCCATTCTCCACCTGCCTCGTTCACTCAGGGTGGGGGGTGAAGGCAGAAGCTGAGCCTGAGAAGCAGGGAAGGGTGGGGGGAAAGTGGATTTGTTTTGTTTTGTTTTCTCACTATCCTACTCTATTTTTAATTGGCAATAAATTAAATTAATCTTCTCCGAGTTGTGTCTGGCTTGCCTGTGACAGTAATTGGTGAGCAATCTCCCTGTTCTTATCGCAACCCATGAGCTTTTTCATCTTACTCTCTGCCCCTGTCTTACTAAGGAGCGAGGATGAGAGAGCACTTTGGTTGGCAACTGGCAGCCAGCCCAGGTGAACCCACCACATTATTTCAGAGCTATTTTGAACAAATTCAGTTAAAAAACCTAGCTGGAAATGCTGAACATTTTTTTTTTCTTCATTTTTTTTCTCCTCTTTTTCACCATTTTATCTTAACCCGTATTAAATTTGAACGGCAAAAGAAGAGTGTGGAGGGAAGGGATATGCTTTGGGGAGAAACAAACCAAGCTTTTAATAATGCAAAATATTCTTAATGTTGAAAAATGAACCTGGCAAGTATATCGATCAGAAACGTTATTCATTTTTTCTTATCCCCTCTGTACTATTGATACAACAGAATGAGAAATACATTGAAGTAGGGGGAGGTGGAAGAGTACTTGAAATGAGAAGATTGTAGTAAATAGACAGGTAGGAGGTGGAAAACATAAAGGAATAGCACTTACAAATCTTCAAACATTTTTGTAATTCTTCCTCAGCTTTATGAAAGGGCAGGAATGGAAAAACATTCCTGTGCATTGAAGAAGTTCTGGAAACTATATGGAATAGAAATTGCAGATTGCCTTTATTCTTCTCAGTGAGCCAAGTGGAAGATGAAGTCTGTGCTCTAGTACAGGCCTTGGGGTTTGGAAAAGTGAGAGTGGTGTTGGTTGCCTGCTGATCTTAATAAGCTATTTCATGTCAGGCAAGCAGAGACCTAATAAGATATAAGGATTTGAAGGAGAAGTCACCAAAGTTTGAAGTAGATACAAACTTCTAAGCTCATTTAAGTATAGCAACCATTTTCTGTCACTTAGGATTTAAACTAAGAATAGATCTCTTAAATTATATGAATTAGTTGGCTAAATAGGAGAATAACTAGGTAAAATTCTGTAGGCTGCCCAGTCACAGGAGGCCAAGTCATGTGAGACTACTAACATCTTCTGGCTTTAAAAGTCGGTAATAAATTCCATGTTTCTAGAGGAAAGAAGATGAAAATGATTCCAAGTATAGATTACCAAAAAAATAGATTTACTGTGCTGAGAGAACCTCAAAGAGACCAAAAATATGGGACCCCACACAAAAGGCAAGCAAAATGTCTGTGGTGAAATGTCAGACTCCTAAGTTCCTGAATTCATTGCAGTGGGGAGAAGAGAACATTTGGTCTGAAAGTCAGGCTTTTTTCTATTCTTTCTGACCAATCTGAACTAGAGCCTGACTATAAAAGGTAGGTCAAAAAATGCTGCTTGTTTCAGAAGCTGAGCTGCCCAGCCAACTCTGCCAGCTCCATTACCAGGAATAACATTTACGCACAGCTGCAAAAGTATCAGAGGACTTCTCAGTGACCAGATTTCACATCTGGGTTTCAAGTTATATTGAATATTAGTTATCATTATTGCAGGTTAAATCTACATTCACATTTTTAAATCCTTGGACTTAGAGTATTACTGAAATGAAACAAAAGGCATAGAGGCTAATCTCTACCCTGGTACATTATTTCCAAGCAACAGCTTCTGTATGATCAACACTTTTGTCATATAACAGGAATTGTTTCTGCTACAGTAAAAGAAGTTCTGGAAAATCAACCAAAAACCATTTTCAAGTTTCCATCCATGTAAGTCAACTGCTTACAGGGAAGTGTGCTGTTGGTGAGATGGTAACAACCTCATTCAGTTTTATGTGGTGGTGTTTCCCTCTAGAATTCATCTTGCATTTACAAGTCTAGTCCATGAAAAAAATGTAACTTTTGCCAATAGATGTAAGCTTGCAACTAGAATTACTATTGATGCTGATCTTGCAGTAGTCACGGAGCCAGACTGAATCCATATGTAGGAAATGAGCACTAAATGCCTTTGTACCTTGGTGTGACTTGGTTCAAGGTGTCTTGCTCTACCTTTCCTGTTTCTATTTTAATGTCAGCATTGATACATAGGATTAAGTTTGCTACATTTGCTACATAGCTCCTGCATAAGCTACCTCAAATGTGCTGTACATTTTGTAATTTTCCCTTGCTTTGTGTTACTGCTCTACTGCTTTTGAGTAATTACCTATCAGAATGTAGTGGAGAAAAGCTACAGAGATACTCCCTAAGAACAAAGGACCTCACCTCAAGGGGCCGGTTTGAACTAAATAGAAGTCTTGGGCCAAGACCAAATGGACACCGGGCATGCGCAGTACATCGGGGTCAGAGAGAGTCCAGCGAGGAAGACGGCGCATCTTCATCCCTGAGCCCCCCAGAGACACCCTGCGACCACCACCAGAAGGCACTGCACAGCCGCGCATGGGAGGAGCCTGATTAGCATGAGAAGCGGGGACAGGTCATGAATATGTATAGGAGTGTTTCGAAATCTTGTGAATATGCACTAGTTGATTGTATAAAAAGGAAGTAATTATTTGCATAGCTTTGCACACATTTTTGGTGGCATTAGCCCCGTGTGCCTGGCACCAAATAAAACATACCTACTTTACAACCTTTTCTGATTGTGGAGTTTAGTTCCGCAAGTCAGCATGAAAAGTGAACAAAGCTTTTCCCCTCCTCTATCTCTGTATTAACATATTTTTGCATGCATTGTATTAGTTTAAATCATGTTTGGACAACTTTGGGCTATATAATTTATATTAGATCCATGTCCACTAAAATATGTCCACCTCCTTTCTTACTAGCCAGAAATCAACCACTCTGACTTTTTATATCAGTCCTATTTTTTGGTTCTGGTGGTTGTTTGGTTTTGTTGTTGTTGTTGGTTTGGGTTGGGGTTTTTTTTTAAATTAATAGATGTAACTGCTCTCTGTGTTTAAAACAGGAGCAGCTATGAACACCACGACTCAACAATTTAGTCCTTTTCAGATAACATCTATGCCTATACTCTTTGTCATTGTACCCATCAAACTTGTCCTGAAAATTCATGGACTTAAACTTTTGCACAGATCCGTTCCTGCACTGGATTTCAGAAGATACTTTCAATTCAGATTTTAACACAAGTGACTTTGAAATAAAAGGTAATATATTCAATTTAGCTAATATGTTAGCAATACTTAATAATAGTAAAGTAAAACCAAAACAAAAATGTCTCCCCCTGCCAAAAAAACCCAAAGAGCTAAACTGCCATTACAGCGTGATTTTAGCCACAAATAGAATTGTATTATCAGATTGAAAGTAGCTCTCAGCAGGGACTCAGACAGCAGACGGGATTGTATTATTCTGCCATTCCCCTATCCATCTGTTAAAGAAGTTCTGGTTGGAATCAAATGCTTTTCTTTTTAATTCTTTTTTTTTTAAGAATAATCTAATTTTTGAATACAACCAGTGGCACTTCATGTATGCACACCTTGTAAGTGTCTAAGAAAAGGCTTCCTTTGTTTGTTTTCATCCAGAGAATTCATCTCCACTACCTTTATGTCTTTTAGAATTGAGTTTGTGCCAATCCCAAATACCCATTTGAACATCTGCAACTATAGAATCTCCCCTGTTTTTCTCTATATTGTTTTGTTTTTTCTGGTTTGGAATGTCTTCTCCCTTGCATGAGATTTTCAAATAGTATTTTGGTTCTTTTAGACACTCTTTCCTCTTTCTAGGAAACATGCTTGAATCTGTATCATAGCTACAAGAAGGGAAAAGAAAGGAACTATATTATTAAGACATGCGCTCCCCACCTGCCAATAAACTATTCTTTACTCTAGGTGGTACTTGTGTTATTATCTGTTTTTGAAAGCTTCTCTATCTTGTATAAAGCATGAAAATAATGGTCCAAGAAGGGATTCTATACTAGCAAAGTGCTAGTAAGGTATGATCGTTTATATTGGTGAATACTGCTTTTGTGCTGTATATGTCTCCCAAATGAAATCAAATGCAGCAAGAAAAGAGCATAACTGAACATACATACTTCCCAGCATAACCAAAGGTGTGTTAGAGATTTTTGCTGGTATCTCTGTGTATTGGTAAGAAGTTGCTGCTCATCATGCTTCTGCAGTAGATACACTCAGAAGAGACTGTTGCATAGGCTTAGCTTTTTCCTTGTAATTTGGACTTTTTCTGGAATTAGAGGTGCTGAAAAGATATCTGTGGAAGACAGTAGGAGGTATTGACAAACGCAATTTAGAAGTCTTTGGAATTTTATTCTATTGATGTTGTTACCATCTCTTACAAGTAAAAAAAAAACAGCGCAAAAGAAATTGGCACAACAAATCTCACCTCAAGAAATCATGAGAAACCAGCCTTAGAAAAGCTATTCTTATTAATTTGCTGAGGGACATAGTTCAGTCGTGACCTGGCAGTGCTGGTTTAACGGCTGGACTTGGTGATCTTGAAGGTCTCTTCCAACCAAAATAATTCTATGATTCATTCAGGTTTTATAAACTACTGCAATGATTAAATATAGATGCTATATACCATATAAGAGCGTGTGTTTTTCTATAGCTTTTTAAAAGCTCTCTATGTAGAATAGATTCATAACAGCTTGAGATTTGCTGTGTCAGTAGAGAATTTAAGAATATCTAGAGTTTAAGTTGTCTGGACTGTATCTTTGTATGGTGTAGATTTAAAATAGAGGCTCTTCTTTGGTTTCTGAACCAAAATATTGAATGTATGTCGGCAGATTACCTGGTAAGTATCTCTTTTGCATTGGGATCTATCTTAGACTTTGTGGTTCAATCTGAGGTAATCAGGGTAAACAGTTTCTGAGGTTACACTTTCTATAACCTGCTTCATAATACCTACTTTGGGTGTTGATGTGCTTTTCAAAAAATGAATACATGAAGACAAGTTCCTGAAGATGTCCTGGTTACATCAGCATTAACATTGTTTGGTCAGAGAACTCATCCAAATAATTTCCTCTATCTTCAAATTTTACTCACCTGAATCTTTTGAAAATGCTTTAAAATGCACGTACATAAACAGCTTTATTAGGAAGTAGTTAGGCTGTAGTTCAGCATCAGTGGGTTTGCATGTTTAGAGTCTCTTCGAAAGGAGACTCAAAAAGCACATGGGATGGAGTTTATATGTTAGTGATGGAGGAATGCAGAATCACTTTTGGGAGTGACATGGTGGGAGTTCTGTATCTCCTTCATGAAGTGAGATCGTGCCAATTCTCCAAAACTGTCTTCTCCTGATAATCTACTTTCAGCTTTTTAACTGCTTTAAAATTAACCCTATGATGTTGAAAACAGAGCAGCTAAGAGATAAATAGAGAACTCAGTGCCTTTCATAGACCCACAGCACCGTAATGTGGAGAGGAGGCTATGCCAGCACAGCAGACACTGCAGTACAGATTGTCTGAAATTGGGAGTCACCTGGAAGTTGAGGTTCAAGGGTCTATATTTAGATACAGACCTATTGCTACTGATAATTTTATGCTAGTGCATCTAGCTAATAAATGAAGGGATGTGACCTGTGCTGAGGATGTCAAGCAACATTACCTTCCATCCTTGTACAATTGCATTTCAGTCTTGGCACCCACAGTACTCTTATTCCAGATTGAAAGATAGTGACTAATGCTTTCCATGTTGGTTTTTTTAACCTTACCCTTCTTCAAATCAAGAAATAAAAAACTCAACTTTCATTTCCTAGAAGAAAACTGATTTCTTACTGTTCAGTTTACTAATCAAGTTGGTTTTGCATCTGTAAGCCTGGTTTGCTCTTTACTGAGTTTTCTTTTAAGTGATGTTTTCTAGTACAGAAGAGTCTGAAGGAGATATTGATATAGTTAAGTAGACTAAAATATAGTATAGCTGTAAAATTAAATTTCCCTTCACCTGAGGATTAAAGGGAAAATGACAATGTAAATAATATGATAATAAGCCTAATGTCATTTGTTTTTCTTCCTGTGAAATATATGGTCACAAAATGCATACAACTTCAGCAGCCACCTACAGACTGTTCATCAAATGTAGCCAGGTTAAGCATGTTATATCTGGGATTATATCTGTTCACAATTGAAATTATCTGTCTATTCTGTGACATCAAGACCAGGAACCTCAATTATTCCTTGGTCTTTCCCACAAGCAAGGTAATAATTGGAAGTTGACAAAATTCATGCTCAGGTTGAGGAATATTGATTTCTGTTTGTCCTGCATCTTAACGTCTAGAATGTGACTGTCATGTATACTAAAACATGAAATTTACTGTCTTCATAAAAATTTTACTAAATCAGCCACCAAAGGAAGGAGTTATTGGCAGCTTTTTTATTACTAAACATAAGCTAAAGCACCAGATTATTTTTATATTTAGAGGTTCTGTGGTGACTTGTATGTACATCAATAACTGCCAGGTCACTTATGCATTCTAAGTAAAATCCTTGTTTAAGTAATTACAAAATTATTTTCTGCTTGTTTGTTGGCACAAAATATCACAAGGACCTGCTCTTTGCATATCAATATATCTCTAGCTGTTCATAACCCAAACAGTGTAATTTTGTTGGAGTGATGTAGTAATAAAGAACAGGGTTATTTTGAAATAGTTCCCCAAGAACAAATATTCTGATAGAGTACAGGCGTAACATTCACTCTCATGTGTTCAAAACAGCTGAATATTTTTTAGCTTACCTGTGATTGAGCCAAACAAAAAAGGAATGTTGCAAGAAGAGAAACGATTTGATTTGAAGTCTGTTAATGTTTTCATTGTTCATTTGAAAGATTAAAGCACTAAATTCACACACTGTGCTTCCTGGTTTGTTTTCTAGCTTTGACAGTATCACTCGTTATACAGGTAATCTTACCACTAGGACTCTGGATTTTTTCTGAACATTTAGCGTTAGTCTCTCTAAAACATGATTTTAAAGGAGGCAATAAGGTGATGATGTATTTTAGTGGGGAGAGAGATAGGAAAGTTTTCAAAAATATGTGCCCCCTACAAACATTACTTTTGAAGCAAGGGATACCTGAGCAGCTCGATGAATGCAAGTAAGCTTGTGGTCTTATTATTAGGATTTTTCAGTTTAATTAATAGCTGATGTGTCTTGATACATGACTGTTCACTGGAACCTGTATTAAAAAGCAAAACATTTGATGGGATGAAATATATCATTAGCATATGAGATCTCCCCCCCTTAAATTTAAATGAATATTTTGTTGCTTTCATGAGAGGCAATTTTTTTAACTGTTGGGTGGAAAATGTTTGGCCTGACAATTCCAGCAGCCTTAATTAGAGGTACAGGTGATCAGAAGCTTCATTATGCTTATAAAGTTTGCTTTTGTCTTCCCAATACAGTGGAATCAAGAAACCTGTGGCATTATCACTTAACGCTTTCAATTAAACTTCCTGAATTGTATGTGAAAAGAAAAGTTACATGGAAGCTAACCCTATGTGAGTTGGATATTCAAAGCTGTGGAGTAGGAAATGGGGTGATTACATTTAATTTTTGAGTAAAATCTTAGGCTGACCAGCTACACTGGACTAATATCCTCTGCCTCAGCCAGTGACCAACAGTAGCTTCTTATGGAAACAACTCTGAAGTGATTTTCCCATTGGCACAAGTAGCCAAAGTGCCCTTTCTCCATTCTTCACCCTAAGACGCAGTGTGTCTACTGCTTTTTTGTGCTTTATGACTCAGTAAACAGTTGAGTATTTAAATGAAGTGTGAGAAAATACTTGAGTATTTAAATATTTGAGTATTTAATCCCTAGGGGATACTGTTTCCATGTGGTGGACATGTTCTTCTCCATGATACTAGATTTTTAGATCCTTACCTGGGTTCACTTCAGAATCTTTCAGCAACCTTGTTTATAGCATTATAATTACTAATATGAAACTATTCCGTTTGGTCTTTACACATAGCTATGGAAATGATTTCCATCTTTTGTCCACAGGGAAAAAAATAATCTTGTTCCTTGATTTTTGTGCTGATTAAATATTTTAAATTATGAGTAGAGAGTTGATTAAGGGTTTTTTTGTGTGTGATTTCAGGAAAACAGATATTATTGTTCAATTGAACCCTTTTCTGTTACATTCCCCAAGAGTCTGCCTAATTTAAATTGCAGTATTGTTGTTGGAAATGTAATCTATGGTAGCAGTAGTGTTGCTTCAGATTAGTAGGCAGCTCTCCAGACTTTAAAGGCTAGCTGTACCCCTTGCTCTGTGACCTGTATAAGGGTAGCTCTGCCACTCCAAGAAGGGCCCTTACAAGATTAAGTGTCTCAGTCCTTGCTGGAAATAATTGCTTTGCATTGTCCTCTACCATAATGCATATTTCCCACATCTTTTTGCACCTCTAAAGAGACTTTGTACCTCCTAAATTTTATAATTGACTAGTATATACTTAACAATAGGAATATTCACGTTGTAGACTGTCTTCTTCCTGTTGCAATCCAATGTTACATCTAGTGCATGCAACCATACGAGAGATAAGGGGTGAAAAAAACTTTGCTTTTTTTCCCCTGCATTACTGTTTTAGGCCTTGCCGTAATCTGGATCTCCTGAGGGCACAAGCTCCTACGAAGGACACTGAATTCTTATGCACATAGTGTTTCCTCCATTGTTGATCAGTATAATCCTGCTTCTTGTGCCAGCCACAAAGTAAAAAATAATAGATTTCACAGAGGTTTGTGTTCATCTTATTTTCTAGGCTGTTACTTTTTTGTAAAGACACTATTTTTTGTGTTTTCTGAGGTTAGATCAGCTATAAAGTCATACAAACCAAATTTACAAACTCCATAAATCCCATCACAGAAGTACTTTTACTTTTCTTTAAGCAAGCGCTGATGTTTGATATGAGCCTGTGCATTTTATTTTGCGTTCGTTACTTTTTTTTTTGCAGCAATTGAGAGCAAGACAGTGAAAAAGTTGCTGAGGGGAGGATAAAATAAGATTTTGGACATGTGAGAATAAAATGGATATGTTAGTTTGTACTTTTGTTACACTTCTCAGTCTTGTTTTACTTTTTTGTAGTTTGAGATTATGGAATATTCTCCAAAACTCCCGTGGTTTCCTACTGGTTTGTGATACTGTCTGACTTGCTGACAAAAGTTAAACTTCTTTTTTCCTCAACTATGTTTTGAAACAAACATTTTTGGCAATATGGCAAATAATACACTTGCTACATGTGCTTATGTCCTCCTTTATGTCTTCCTCTATCCAGACTGGAAATAATACCATGCAGATAGGCAAAAACTCTGTATATTTTCTGTAGGTTGTGTAATGCATAAATATTTTGGAGGACAATATATGGAACGTATACTTTGAAAGGTGCAATGTTGACATTTCATGACAATCCTTATGGGAAATATTTCAGGACAGTTTGTTTTCCAAAACTTTTGGGGTTTTTTGCATTCACCCTTTACCCCACTCTTTTTGCAGTCTCAGTCTTGCAGCTGTATCTCTTACCTTGTGTCATGAGCTGCTGGCAAGTGTTAGGAACACTCCTTCCATGTAGCTCCTTCTGATGGCCACAATTCCTCTCCTGGCTAATGATCCCAGTTCTTTCAGCCAGCAGTGGCAACCATCACACCCCAGACACTGAGAAACATGTGGCTGATGAATAAATATGTGCATGACACTTCTCCAGAGCATCTTTATTGTGCTTCGGAGCACTAGACCAATTTTGAACCTATGAAGCCAATATAATAATTTTAGTGTGAATGAGGAAATCACTATATTTTAAAAACACTAAATAATGGAGGCTTTTTAAAGTAAAAATTGTTTTGCACATCTAGTGTAGTAACTTAGAGTAATGATATTTCTCTGAAAGTTTCTAGTTTTCACTACACCTCATAGAATACATATATAATAACATCCTTTATAAATGTATAATCATAAATGCATATGATATTTCTGTTTCTAGAAAAAAA
>VYZX01010799.1:96605-99105 GCA_013401335.1 Brachypteracias leptosomus
TAAGCTTAAAACCTCTACATTTTAAAAAAACAAATTAATTGTTAAAATATTTTAGTTTTCCACCCTAAAATTGAAAAACAACTGTTCTTTTAGACAATGTTTCTCATGACATTGTGGGTTTTAGATAAAGAATGTGATTTTTTGGTTATTTGGTCCTTGTTCTGCCTTGAGAATGGGCATCATCTTCTCCCTCTTCCCACTCTCTCCCCCACAATCCTTCAAGCGTACGTAGTGACTGTCCTCCACCATTTCAAAAATAATTTAGTATTTTTGTTTTAAGAAGTATGCAGTATGACAGAATAAGGATCACAGAGGGTCAGACTAAAGATTGATGCAATCCTGCCATTTGGTTTTGCTGAGATTTTGGCCAGTGATATGCAGTGAAGTGCAAAATCTACACATAGCAGTAAATCCTTGGTATAATCTGCAAAATTCTAGTAGTTTGACCAGGGATTTCTTTATATAGAAGTGTCATCAGTTGAAATTAACAGGTCTTGATGGAGTTTTCTAACCTGAACTTTTCTAACTGCTATATAACCAAAATAAACTTTTGTCGGTTGATGGCATCCTCTGACAGTGAATTCCATGGTTGACAATAGAGGATTTTAAAAGAGCAACTTGTTATGTTCCAAGTCTGCCATCTGATAATTTTGTCCTACTTATAATACAGATCTCAAGATACTCAAGACACGGCTTTGTACTGTGGGAAGGATGCATTTAACAAAGTTTCTGAAGCAAAATTTTGTTTTTATTGAAAACCTGTAAGGGTTATTTTACTCTTTGTTTGTTTTCACTTTCCCTGAGATGTAACATTTTGATTTTAAACCATGCTAATCCCTATGTGAGCAAACATATGATCTAATCCAGCAGAATGACTGCTTAAACTAGTCTGATATTCTTATGATATCAACAGAAGAGCTGGAAAAGGGAAAATTATTCTTGAAATGATTATAGCATTTGAAATGTATTAATTGGTTAATGTTAACTAGTCCTTACATCAGCCACACAAGGGACATGCCATCTGTCTTTTCAAAATACTGAAAACTTCAGGGAGAGGAAAAGTGACTGAGGAAAGCAGCTGAGCCAGTGTCAGAAGAGGGAGAACAACTGGAGCAATATGAAATTTCATTAATTTTCACATTAAGGACCTTTTGTACAGAAACAAATTAAAACTTAGTCTGTCTAATCATTTTATCTAGGAAAATAACTCCATAAAAGTATTTTATGAATTTTCAGTTGTAACCCAACTGCATCTGGAATAAACTTCAGATCAATATCTGTTTGCCTAATAGAATGAAAAACAATTAAGTCTTCTCCGTATTACCCCATGCTGCTTGGGGTGTGCACATGGCTATCTCAAAGCTGCTCTTGTGGCTTATTTCTGTATGAATGCTCTTGTATAACTCTGAGGGATTTGTGTTTGTTGTCCTATCTCTCCCGTGGGACTTTCTTACTTTGGTAGACCTGTTGCATCAACTCTCAACATTATCAGGCCACAAAACCTTCTGAGCACAAGTGTCCACAGTATCTGTTAAAGTATGATTTGGAGAAAAAGTTGGTTTAACATGATTCCTGTGAATTACTCAAAAGAGAATAAATTGCAGAAGTAACAGTTATCCATAGGGATTTACACCACAACTTGTAATTCTGTCAACATATTGTCCAGAATAAATAGTATAGTAGGAGGCTATCCATCAGTCTTAAACTCTTTTTCCTGGGTGCTTGCACAGATTCTATGGCATTGTGAGGATAATTTTGGCAAGTAGAAAAGAACTTATATGTTTCCAATTTCCAAATAACTGTTCCTATAAGTTGCTTCCTATATAAAGTCAATGTGTATATGTACCTTGCAAGGAAAAAAGTTGTGGCGTTAATTAAAAATAATGGGAAAAGCAACTGTTTAGATCATTATCAATCACCAAAGAGCTAAACTAGCAATCACAATTCAGAAAACAGAATATTTTTGGTTTAAATAAAAGTTTCTTTATGGGGTTACTCTTCATATTCAAGTTTAAATAAACCTTCAATCTGCTAACATTTTAGCCTCTAAGTGCAAACTTGACTCCTTACTCTTTAGACATGGTAATGTCTTGGTAATTAAACCGATGAACAATTAAATCAATGAGCTCCTGATATCTAAAACGAGGGAAAGAGGAATACACATAGAGGATACATGCATGGCAGCGGATAGGATGTAAACTGCTACCAGCCCTTGGTCTCCCTGGGGCCAGAGCATATTAAGGTTCAAATTTTACTTTAACCAAATGACTGAAATAACTTCAGCCTGGAGGTTTCATGCTGTCACAGCCTGAATGAGGATTTAACCCATGCTGTGATAGTTCAGCCCATTCCTTTACTTCTAATGATCGTCCGGTGTCCAATTTCCCTCCTTACCCTTCTTTTTTTTTATTTTACCTTGACCAGAAGACTGAAGAGAACTGAGGTGTATTAATATACAGTGTCACAGTCTATTTTTTGTATCTGAACCCTTGGAAGCTGT
>VYZX01010800.1:4785-17049 GCA_013401335.1 Brachypteracias leptosomus
TCAACCAGGGCAAACTCCTCCTTTGTCCTGACTTCCTCTGTGGCCTCAGTGGTCTGGGGCTCCTGAGGACAGCCTCTAGCAGTATAGACAGAGGCAAAGAAGGCATTCAGGCCTTCTCTGTATCCTCTGTCACCAGGGCACCTGCCTCATTCAACAGTGGGCCTACATAGCCTCTAGTGTTAGTTTTATCTGCAATGTATTTGAAGAAGCCCTTTCTGTTGTCCTTGACCTCTCTTGCAAGGTTGAATTCCAAGGAGGCCTTGGCTTTCCTAGTTGCAGCCCTACATCCTCTGACTAGAGTCTTATAATCATCCCAAGTGGCCATCCTCTCCTTCCATGATTTATAGACCTTCTTCTTCCTCTTGAGTTTGCCCAGCAGTTCCCTGTTTAACCATGCAGGTCTTTGGGCTCCCTTTCTTGACTTCCTACAGGATGATAACTCCATTGCAATGGATGCAACAACAACATTGCACACTTGGAGAGCCATAGTACTCAATCAGATATCCCTTAATAGCAAAGTCTTGGTGGTGACAATGGTGTCATTTTAGTTCTTGAAAGGAAGACTTGGATGAATAGCAGATATGTTATTCACTCCATATCAAGTTTCTCAGTTAGTTATGAGCAGGGTATGCTTGTCTTTCCAACTGTTTTTAGAGAAACGTGAACAAATTAACTTGGAATGATCCATGGTCTAGAACAGATGGTTTGACAGACAAACTTTTATTAAAGTTTCAGAGTTCTATATAGCTAATTTTTAAAGAACAATATCTACCTTTGGGAGAATTGCAATAATTAAAACCCTCTTGGTTTCCATTTGTATTACAGTGAAAGATGCGTGCTAGTTACACCTAGGCCCTCAGTCATGTAAATGGACATTAAGTGAGACTCCTGAGGCCAGTTCAGGAGAGACAGCATGGATGCAAGGCATCTATGCTCATCCTTAGGCTTTAAGTATGTAGTTAGGTCAGATTTGGGAGACCACTGGCAAACTGATACTAGAAATGGGTAGAGTGTACTCCCAGGTGCTATGTGAATTCATAGCCTACATTTCAAGGGTGGATTTATAGGAAAACTGAGGGACTTTAAGTGAAACAAGTTCACTCTTGGGCAGTGTTACAAGGATGAAGTCAAGACGATAATAATCATAAAATCATACACCAGGTATACCTCCAACTCTGGATTAAAACTTTCTCTGGGGTAAAAGGAAGGTCTGGATTTTCTCCAGGAAATGTAAGAGCTCAGAAGAAAGCCTGAGAAATATCTGTTCAATCACTAAACATTGCTTCAGCCTAATGGCCTGGTTTATCTTGCTAACTTACAAATTCTCATTTGCTTACTAGCATACTTTTTAAAAAGTATTTTTCTACTTGGCAAATATTGGTAGCAGAATAATTTTTTTAATGTGAAACATTGTTTAAGATGTACAGAACAGCACCTGTGTAATACTGTAGCACATTCTTGAAAATTACTTTCAGTAAATCTTTATATGAAGCGTCTTCCACTCCACCAAACTCATCCCTTGTTTCCTTCTCTCTCCTGCCTAATGGTAAAACAAACAAAAAAGCCTTCTCCAAAACCTCTCTCCTTGCCCCTTAGCCTAGCTGCTGAGACTGTCCTGATATCTCAGCAGGATAAAGCTTCAGTGCAGCATCCATCAGCTGTGCTTCACGTAGAAGCAGATGTCTTTCCCATCAAGGCTGTTGGATTAGGTAAGAGGTAAATCTGGGTTGATCCTCACATTGTCTGTAGCCTACTCCTTTCTAGTGTTGAAGAAGAATTTGTATGTGCACCATGGACTTGCCAGGGGATGAGCTGAAGCTCCAAAGCACTGGAAACACAGGTCCTAAACAGTCCATTCGGTGCACTTGCAGCATTACCACACAGGAATGGTTAGTAGAAACACGCATGTCACCTGGGGGCACTATTGTAGCCAGATATTCAGATTTCATGTCAGTTGCATTTGAAAGTTTATAGCAGCAGAATATATTTCTGGTAGAGTTTCCTGTCTTCCTTTATCAGGAGATTTCTTTTAGCTCAACTACTGGTTATCATTTTAAGTGATCTGTGCCACTGAGTTGAAAAACAACAGTAAAAAAGACTAATAAAGAAACTTAGTTTGCTGGGTTGATTGCTGTTGAAGTTTAGTTTACTTTTTTTGATGAGACAAGCCTTATTTTCTATTTAAAAATTTCCTACAAAACAGTAACCATTTCCCTATGAGTTCTGCCAAAACAAATATTCCCATAACTTTATCTTGTGAGGTAAGCTGATGTACTTTGTTTCTAAATACACTTTCTATCATAAAAAGAGTCTGTATCCAAGATGAGCTTCCAATATCCATGCCTTGCTGAAAGAGAGAACAAATGTTTTCAGAGTGTTTATTGCATTCATTTCTGGAGTTAACCCTTACACCAAACAGGTATATCTGTTCAATTTTATTTTGTGGTAGATAAGGGGAAATAGATACGAAGAAAAACAGTTTAAGTTGTGTGACATTACATGTGCTGTGATAGGCTTGCAAAGAAATAGTAAACGAATGGATTAAAACTCTTGACAAAACAAAGGCTGTGTTACTTGTGACATCCCATAAGCTGAGAAGATTGTCAGTTTCTGGAAATTGTGTAATTGATACCTTATGCACATCTTATATTTGGAAAAACCAGGTAATTATCGTGTTGAAATGGACATGTATAACATATTGTGAAAATTTCCATCCTCTTTTCTTTGTAGTTGTAAAAGCTCCAACTTAACAATGAAAATGTATCAAATGATATGTTTCAGTAGGAGACTTTAAAAAAGAAGATACTGAAAATGTTAGCTAGACAAGGGCATTCTCTGTTCCAGCAAGCAATTTTTGCCTTTCTGCAAAGAAGATAATGCTATAAGAGTGTTGAGATTAGTAAGTAAATTTTTCCTGCATGACTTATTACTTGTGGCCTTTTGTAGTATCCCTTTAGCAACTGCTACATGACATGACCTTTTCAGCATATTTATCAGTTTCAGCCTTATGGATGATGCAGAGTTATAAATGTAGTTGCTGAGGGGAATGACCAATTCTAGGACACTGTTCCAAAATCCGGTTTTGATGGGTGTGCTTTGAAATGCTCATCCCCTGGTGCATGTACCTGACTTCCACTCCAAAGCTCTGACATCCATCCAGGTATAAGGCACAACTCTAATTCCACTGCAAGAATTATGAAAAAGAACTTAAAATTAGACTAAATAGCAAATAGGCTGCATCTGATGAAGTCTGAGTGTTAGTTTCAATAAAAGATGCAGAATTACAACATCCTTCTTTGTGCTTTAGTAATACACACACAAACATATATATATGCATTTATGACTCTTGTTCCCAGAGCAAAAGTAGTGCAAGATCAGTAAAGAAAGTGACCTAGTTTCTGAGTGGCAACAAAAATTTACTGTTTTAGAGGCTAAATTAGACATTTATGATGCAATATGCTGGTCTCCAATGAAATAGGTTTTGATTTTGTTGACAGTTCCTTCTTTTTGCCTTTTTTTCTCATCAGGCACGATTGTTCCATTCTTCCTGTTGTAGGAAAAGGCAAAAAATTTGATATTTAATCAGTATATTATACTTGAGGGATATGCTGATGTATTAAACTGGTTTCCTGATAGTTCATTATGGCATTTCTTGCATGCATCTATGAAGCTTCAGATATTACTAGAGTATAACTTCATGCCATTGAAGTCAGTGACAAAACTTGTTAATTTCAAAGATGCATGGCTAAGGCCTCTGTGAACTGCTGTATGGATTCAGTGGTTCTGTACTTTACACTTGAAAGATCATATGTCCTATTTGCAGGAAAAAAACTATCTATCTTCCTGCATTAATCCATTTACAGAAAAACAAATAATCTACCTATGCAAGTTCATGGGTTACATTCCTGGTACTGTTTGGCAGATTTTACACTCAGTCCCAAAACTTTCAGATCTTTTGCTGGCAAATATCAGTAAGCAAAGAAAGGTTGTAACCTAAAGGCAGATGGGAATGAGATAGGAGAATGCCATGATCTGCTGTTTGTGTTACTGAAAGAAAGAAGAATACGATGCTTAATTACCTTGTTTTAACCTGAAATTTCTAATAGAACAAGATTTGTGTATGGTGTCCACAGCTTAAGTGGTGCTGTCTAAAACTATTTTAAGTAAAGTCGATAAATTTCTGGTAAGTTATATAGTTCTTAGTCTTTTTTGCATTTTTTTTCCCTTGTCTTCTGTTTTGTGGCTACACTGTAGGACTTGAGATTTCCACTGTGACTCAATTACAGGCTTTAGCACCTGTTTTAGAGCCTGGAGCCTTTCCAGGGCAGGAACTTACTTTGTAGCAGGTGCTGTGTCACAAGGCTGCGAAATCTGGGATGTGAACAATAAAGAAATTACCAATGTGTGCCTTCCTAAAGCTTTATTTTTTCCATTTATGTATATATAAAAAAATACTCCTCTGTAACCAATGGCTTCATATCACTGAACTTGTCTCAGAGATCTGTTAAGGCTCCTGCTGACAATCAGGATGGCATCTCTTTGGAGGGCTTGCTGTGTCCCTGCTTGCTTCTGGGACTTGCTGTTTTGGGAAATAACACACTCTAAGATATGAAATGAAGTGTATTTGAGAGGTATGAGTTAGGAAATCCAGTGACTTTCAGTTCTATCCTAGCTCTAGAATCTGCCCATGTTGATCATTAGTGACTCTGATGTCATCTGTTACTGACTCCTTTCTTACAGAAAGGAATTCCCAGTTATTGTTAGCCCCTTCTACATCATGCTTTGTAAATGAATTTAAAAATGAGCAAGCCTACAATTTGTTGTTGTTGTTGTTTATGTTCTCTCTCAACAATGTGAAAAGGAGCAGACCTCCAATGAGTTTGTGTTCTGCTCTCCAAGACACACAAGACTCCCCAGTCCTGGTTTACGAGAGGAGAAGTAGAGAAAAAGCATGAAGACCCGACAAATTTCTGGCTTCATGAGTTGAGGCCCATAGACAGGGAGTTGTGCATTAGTGAAAATCTACAAAATGATCAAGTACAGCATAGGATATGTTTAAAGAATTACCTCTGGTAAACTTTTATAGACAATTCCTCTACTTGTCCAGAACTTCTCCCTGAGGTATCATTCAAAAATTATGCCAAAAGTAATAGATTTGAACAGCAGACATCTGATTCAAAACATTTTGCAGCTCATAAACAGTGCTACCTCCATAAGAAGCAAATCATTTCCATAGAGACCTGCCATAGCTTGTGACATTGTTTGAATTGTGGTGATGATGTGATGCTTGATAGCCTGTGGTTGCCTCCTGGTTAAGCCATGCATATAGAGCAATTAATTCTACACCAATCATCAACACTTTCAACATCACATGAAGAGGCAGTGATAGAAACATACTAGAAGTCTAGAAGGCTACATCCACTTGGAATCCCCAAATGACAAACTTTTTGAGAACATGTACTCTAGTTTATCTTATGGTAAGGTGGTTTCCTGCCCCTTTTCACCAGCTTTTGTTATGCTGAAATGAGTTCCCGCAGTTCTGGTAGATGCTGGTCTGGACTGGAAACACAGTCACTGCCAGAGTGCAGCAAAGAGAGGTGGGGATGCTAAGAAAGGACTAGAGGAAAAGTGAGAGGAGGTTGTATGATAATGTACTACTATGCAGAAACAAATTTAAGAAGAAAGACTATATAATGAGGTTTGAGACAAAATCAAACCAAACCAAACCAGGTAAAGCAAGTTGATCTTTGAACTTCCAATATCATGGGAAGACCAGATTCAAACAGGCCTTTTAAAAAAAGAACCAAACAACACAGCAAACAACTCAAATGACAATTTTTTTTTTTCTTCGTGGCATACATTCTGTTTGTTCTCCATTTTTTTTTGTTTGTTTTGTTCAGTTCTGTTCAGAACTATGTGGAGTTATAGTCAACACTTGGATTTTAAGATTCTAATCCTGCAAATCTATGTATTACCAAAGCTTGAAGTACACATGTTGGACCCAATAACTTATTTTTAAGGAAGTCCACAAAGATGTGCAGGACTATGAGAAAAATCTCAAGATGAAAAAATTTGCTGTCCTATAAAATGTTATACTCTCTACGTCATGTTTTATAGAAAAAAATAAACCACTTGGATAAACTTCAGGTTTGTAATTATCTTATGTAAACAGTGTTAGTAGTTTATTATAAGTTTATATTTTCATGTTTTTTCTTGTATGTCAAACAGTTTTAATTTCTTTAAAATAAGGAGTGGCACCGCTTTAAGTAATGTTAAAAGTAACATTATACTTTTTCACTAACCAGAAACAATTGTATGCCATGTTAGATAGGAAAACCTTTCTGAAAGCAGCTGCCAGAGTGGTCAGATGTAGATTTTCAACTAGCTTTTTTTCCCCTCCCATGAAACTGAGAAAGGGGTAGGAAAAGGCATATAAATTCTGATATGTTCAATTGAGAACAAATGGCCTAACTGTGAAAAGAGTTCCAGTCAGAAAGCTCATGGTTTCTCCATACACTAAATCTTCAAAGAAAACTATATACCTGGGGCCTCTGTACATGTGGATGAAGCTAAAAATGTGATAAGTGAAAGTAATCAAATCAGTCTATCATAACCTAATAAGTCTAGTATCTACATGGCCAGTGGAAGCAATACATTTTATTAAAATGTTTGTCTTTTTCTGGGTTTAGTCCATTTAATGTTAACAAAAATGCTTTTAAAGACAGCACAAATGATAGAAAAGAGGAGGAATGTCAATTAAGTTTGAGATAGTTGTCGATAAGGCTACAGGTTGCTTCTGATGGGCCAAGAATATTCCATACCCTTTTTTTTTCTTTAAAAACATGGAGAAGCCACAGCATAAAGACTCCAGTGATTTTATACAGGCATTTTGAGGAGCATAGGAAAATGAATAGCTCTCAGTGCTGACTTTGCAGTCTGTGCTAGTGGAGCTCCAGTCTGACTTCAGGAATAAGGAAGTAGAGCTTCATTTAATTGAGCATTTGAGTGACTTTCAGTTGAAAAAGGATTTTTCCAGCATCAGTCTCTATGATCTAAGACAAAATCCAATCCAAAGAGTTTTCAAATACTTGTGAATTCCCTTTTTATGTAACAGGAGTACTGACAGCTGTAGTACTAGGTACCTCTGCTTGCTAGTAATATTCTACTTAAAATACAGGAACTCTGGGCAGCTCAGTGTACTTCACAAATACTACAAGAATAAAGTCTGCATTTCCCCAGTCCTGATACTGTGGGAATGAGCTCCATGTACACTGGTAGAAAGCAGTGATCCTTTTCCCACAAGGGAAATGAAATGAGACAGATATGAAGGATCCTGGTCAAAGTCTGTGGTGCCATATCTAATTTTGTGTCTTGCTGTTGTTACTCAGTACTTGCACAGTAGTAGTGCTGGGGATGTCACCTTGTAAGCTCTGAAAAACTGATATTCAGTGTTAACACCTGCAGTCAGTATGTGCTGTAGAATGCCTGCAGACTTCTACATGTAAGTTGTGACAGAGCAGAGGCAGCAAAGTTTAGCACAATCCATACAGCTTTTTCATGTAGAGACTTAAGGAGAGCCTGGACATGGAAGACAAAGTGATTTGTTAGTCTTGAGACAAGCTCTATCCTGTGGGTAGCTTTGCTTTTTTTTGTAGTACTACCTGAAATTAGTCTGAAATTTTTCACAGGGACTTGCTTTTAAAGTGGTATTATTTAAAATGGTGTATCAGAAGAGTGTATCACAGCAAAGTTTTGTTTGTTGCATTTCCTGTCATCTACCTGGGAGAATTACTATGAATGCAGCTCATTATACTAAACTGATTTTTCCTGATAGTCTGCTGACGTTCTTTAGTACAATGTGTCAAATTTGCATTGTGAATACTGCTTCCACCCACATCTCTTTTCAGGTTTTCCCTTTACACCACATTTTCTTCTTTATTGTCTTGTTAGGCTGGCTAACGTTTTTCATTCTTACAGCAACCTGGATAGAAAGAATGATTTCTGGCTTTGAGTCCTCTAGAAACAATTTCTGATCCTTTCAGCTTGAATGTGAGGAAGTGGAACAGCAGCATATGAAATCCTTTAAAGGATAGATTTTGACAGATAGTATTTATCTTTCAAAAAGAAATGAGTATGCTTGCAGTCAGAATGTGCTGCAGTCTCTGCCTCAAATTCTATTTTTATTTCTGTTCTCCTTAGCAGAACAGAACAATAATAAAACATTCATTTTACCCCTTTTTCCTTTTTATTTTTTTTTAGTGTTTTTTGAATTATTTTCTAGCCTAACTCCAAAGAGCAGCCTGCAAGTATAGATGAAGTTTTTGTAGAGTGACACCTGATGATCCTCCATGAGGCAGCCTTATCTGGCCTGAGCCTGCTAGATCTCTTGGCAGTTCTGCATTATTCCTGATGGGTGAGAAGTGGGTTGTTTTCAGTCACACCTGACCAAGTTTTTATTTTGTAAAGTCTTCAATTTTATTGGTAAGCTTGAGTTAGAGATTAATTTTATTGAAATTGAATCAGAGTTTAATTTTACCGCCTGAAGCTTTTAAGCGATTGCACTTGGCCAGGCTATGGTCATGGAGGAGAGGAGCATAAATGGGAGCAGAGCACCTGGAGCCACTCTTGCTGCTGTCAGACTGGGTTGATGGGAACAGGGATAGTGGTAGATGCCATTTCACACACACCAAGTACTCATTGCCATCCAAAGGGACCTTGACAGGCTTGAGAGTTGGGCCCATATCAACCTCATGAAGTTTAACACGGCCAAGTGCAAGGTCCTGCACATTTGAGGTAGCCTTAAGCACAAATACAGGCTGGTTGATTGGATTGAAAGCAGGCCTGTTGATAGGTACTAGAGGGTATTGGTGGATGAAAAACTTACTATGAGCCAGCAATTTGTGCTCATAGCCCAGAAAGTCAGTGATTTCCTAGACTGCATCAAGAGAAATATGGCCAGCAGTTTGAGGGAGGTGGTTCTCTCCCTCTACTTCACTCTGGTGAGACCCCACTTGGAGGGCTGCACAGGCTGAGAGAGTTGTAGTTGTTTAGCTTGGAGAAGAAAAGGCTCTGAAGTGCTGGGGCCTGGGCTGTGGCCCTGAGTTGGAATTGACCTATGGATGAGTCACAACCCAGCAGTATGTTTTGTTCCTCAAGTGGTTCCCCAAGGCCCCAGAGACAGAACCTGGCCCACCTCCTTCCCCCAAGTGATCATGGTTGTGGGGGTGGGCGAGGCTAGAGATGTATCAACCAGGAACTGACTGGTTTGTGAGAAGTAACAAGGAGCTGATCAGTTTGAAGAGAGTTCCTGTTGAGTGCAGTTTTCTGAGCTCTCTCTCAGTGGTGTGTTACCCCTTGGCTGATTTGAGACAGAGAGAAGAGCAAACAGATGAAGAATAATAAAAGATGGAGTTATGCTGAGGGAATGTTGCTGAGTTTGGTGTGGGCCTGAGGAAGAAGAGAGTTAGCAGCATAGGTTCCAAGGGAACCTTATAGTGTCCTTCCAGTACTTAAAAGGGGGCCCATGGAAAACAGAAGGAGGTACTCTTGGTCAAGTAGCGTAGTGATAGGACAAGGGATAATGATTTTAAACTGAAATGGTAGATTTAGATTAGATAATAGGGATAAATTTTTTGCTGTGATGGTGGTGAACCACTGGAACCTGTTGCTCAGAGAAGTTGTGGGTGCNGTTGATTGGATTGAAAGCAGGCCTGTTGATAGGTACTAGAGGGTATTGGTGGATGAAAAACTTACTATGAGCCAGCAATTTGTGCTCATAGCCCAGAAAGTCAGTGATTTCCTAGACTGCATCAAGAGAAATATGGCCAGCAGTTTGAGGGAGGTGGTTCTCTCCCTCTACTTCACTCTGGTGAGACCCCACTTGGAGGGCTGCACAGGCTGAGAGAGTTGTAGTTGTTTAGCTTGGAGAAGAAAAGGCTCTGAAGTGCTGGGGCCTGGGCTGTGGCCCTGAGTTGGAATTGACCTATGGATGAGTCACAACCCAGCAGTATGTTTTGTTCCTCAAGTGGTTCCCCAAGGCCCCAGAGACAGAACCTGGCCCACCTCCTTCCCCCAAGTGATCATGGTTGTGGGGGTGGGCGAGGCTAGAGATGTATCAACCAGGAACTGACTGGTTTGTGAGAAGTAACAAGGAGCTGATCAGTTTGAAGAGAGTTCCTGTTGAGTGCAGTTTTCTGAGCTCTCTCTCAGTGGTGTGTTACCCCTTGGCTGATTTGAGACAGAGAGAAGAGCAAACAGATGAAGAATAATAAAAGATGGAGTTATGCTGAGGGAATGTTGCTGAGTTTGGTGTGGGCCTGAGGAAGAAGAGAGTTAGCAGCATAGGTTCCAAGGGAACCTTATAGTGTCCTTCCAGTACTTAAAAGGGGGCCCATGGAAAACAGAAGGAGGTACTCTTGGTCAAGTAGCGTAGTGATAGGACAAGGGATAATGATTTTAAACTGAAATGGTAGATTTAGATTAGATAATAGGGATAAATTTTTTGCTGTGATGGTGGTGAACCACTGGAACCTGTTGCTCAGAGAAGTTGTGGGTGCTCCCTCCCCAGAAATATTCAAGATCAGGTTGAATAAGGCTTTGAGCAACCTGATCTAGTGGAAGGTGCCCCTGCCCACGCCAGGAGGGTTGGACCTAAGTGGTGTTGAGGCCCCTTCCAACCCAAACCATACTATGATTCTATGATCTGCAGGCAGTCTACTGCAGCTGTCTATGTCACTTGTGCAAGATAGCTGGCAATATCCTGAATGTGCCAGTAGCAATTACTGTTAACTCCCTTTTATTTTTCACAGGAATGAAAGTGTTCGGTGTGATAAAAGGTATCTGTTCTAGGAGTGAGCATGCACATATCTATGCCCACACCCTTGAATTGTTTGATAAGGTACTGAACCCTGATGTGCCAAATGCCATGAAGCTCCTGCTCAGTTAAGCAAAATCTGTGTCCTTACACAAATGGTTTAAGTTTCTTGACCTACCTATGTTACAGAAAACTATTATGCAAGGGAAAAGCTTGAGGATAATAGGTGGAAAAGGAAAAGTGGTTTCTATACAAAATCAGATATGTAGAGAAAATTTTGAGTTGGAAGCTGCTCCACTTTTTATCCACAAGGGAATGGAGAGTATGAATTGCATCTGTTTTGTTTCTCATAAAGATAGTAAATGAATTTTAGCATCAGGTAACACCATTTTATATAAACTTATGAAAAATTTTCTTGCTATACCAATGTAATGATTTAATTAGAATTGCATTCTAATCAAGAATGCATTAGTTCATTTTCAGATACTTTCATTCCTGGCTTGTTTATCTTGAATGAACTGTTTCTCTAGAGAATTTCTTTCCAGATTCAGGCAAGATTTTCAGAAAGCTTTGTTGCTAAAGATGCCCTCTTGTACTACTTTAATCTGTCCCTGGTTGTGTCATCTAGCTAGCAGTCTTTGTTGAGGAGGCCACAAGCCACAATGGCATCTCTTATATTCAGATGTCTGGAGTTCAGTATTGCTAAATGTAGAAAAAGAAGATAAATTATTCTTTTCTGCATGTGGCAAATGATAAATAATTTCTCTAGGGGTAGCAAGGCAGAACAGAATAGAAATGTTGTTAGTCTTTGAAAAAGGTCCAGGAGACTGAGATGTTTCTATGAGCAGTGGATGAGATTACTTTATGGAAGGAATTCATAGCAAGATCATGATGTGGAGATAACAAGGATGTTTACATAAGAACAAGGAGAACTAAGGATACTTTTAATACACCAAGACTTATGTTTAACTGAAAATGTGATCTGGCTACTTCCTAACCAAGGTGGTTGTGATACTTGGCAGCTCTGTGTCTTTAGTAAATCCCTATGAGTTTCAGTTGTTCTCCTTCTTTGATTCTTATTATTTGGCCTCAAATTCACAGTCTCAATTCATTGATTTGTCCATATAGTCATACACAAACTGCTTTTTATAAGTGAAATTTTACATGTCAAGGTAACAACTGGAGAATTTCTGCAAATGAGTAGAAAAATAATACAATGCATCAGTTATTGAGGGTCTTGAACAGCTAACTAGACCAAAGTATGATCATGAAAAGTAACTGACATAGTTTTACAGTTAAGAGTAGTGAGACAGAGTAAAGTGCTGGGGCCTGGATTGTGGGCCCCATGTTGGAATTAACCTATAGATGAGTCACAACCTAGCAGTATGTTTTGTTCCCCAAGGCCCCAGAGGCAGAATCTGGACCATTTGTGTGAGGATCTGCCTTCCCCC
>VYZX01010802.1:2849-36979 GCA_013401335.1 Brachypteracias leptosomus
CTTCAGAATTGTTTGAAACTATTTTTACAGTTTTTGGTTGAATGTCTGACATAATTTATGGAAATTCCCAAGAGTTTTTCCCTGAGCTCAGCATCATGTAATGCTGTTTGTTCAAAGGCTAGATCATGAGCTATGGGTTTCAGTTTTCAAAATACCTTTACGTTGTTCAATTCTTTCATATATTCCTAAATGAGGCAGTAAAATGATGAAGAGAAGCTGGGAAGCTTTAAGCATATTTTTCATACTGTAATTTCATCCAGTCTCTGTGTGCATTGCACTATTATATGGTACAGTCTCTGCTGGAGAGATCATGGTTGTTAATGAGGACTCTTGTCCATGATAGAATATCAAAATAATAATTTTAAAGATTATCATCATTGTTGTATCCTGATCTGAGTCCTAAATATTTACTCATATCTGCACATTACTTATAAAGACAGGTAATTTGCAGTGTTGGAAACTTCAAAAAATATTAAAGAAAGATGATAAAAGACATTTTTAANAATTTTAAAGATTATCATCATTGTTGTATCCTGATCTGAGTCCTAAATATTTACTCATATCTGCACATTACTTATAAAGACAGGTAATTTGCAGTGTTGGAAACTTCAAAAAATATTAAAGAAAGATGATAAAAGACATTTTTAAAAGAACTAAGCAGCAGAACAAGTGCAGCTGTCAAAGGCTGCTGGATTACAGCATTTGTTGTTTAAATTCAGGGAGATGAGGTACAATAAGGAATCAAACCTATAGAACACTGAAATAATAAAAATGTTACACCTTCTTATTTTTGACCGATTGTGCAGTTTTTGACACATGAAGTTGCAGAACCTGCAGTACTAGAGACTATTTTGTAAGGCACATTGTAACCAGGCTGAACTTTGATTTTCAAGACCTGTGGCTAGGTATTATTTGTTAAAATCTCAAGCAAAGACATTATATTTATCTGAGATATAAGGGTATATTTATTTTGCAGCTTTAAAATATTGGCCTGGTATGCCCTGCAGAAAATTGAAAGCAGTGAGCACATCTTTTGCAAGTGCTTTATTCCACACTTGCCAGAAATCTTACAACAACCATGCTGTGATTTTGTGTGTGTGAACACAATGGGAAATGCAATATTAATAAAGAACCATTTCAATTTAACATTTTAAAGAATACATTATGAAATGCAGTATGGATTAAATGAGAATATAAATTATAACATAGGATTCATTTTTATTTTCAAAATAGTGCTTAAAGTCAAACAATAATGTACAAAACTAAAGCAATCACAGATCTCTTGTGTTTGCAGAAGTGTGAGTGACTCTGACAAAGTTTTGGTGAAGAGTGGAATGTAGGAAAACCTTGAATTCTTTAGCTTCATTTAATTTCATTTGGCATTGTCCTGGATTCTCTTCATTAATTGTAGTCTCTTTAAATCATTGAAATGAGAATTTCTCTCCATCTTCCATAGAGTGTAATAGACCCCACTTTGGGGTGTGGAGGGGGTGTCTGTGCAGCTCAAACACACGTACCCAGGATGACATGCACAGAACCAGACCAGCCAAGGGCTTTCTGGGAGGTTTGAGCAAAAGCAGAACTTCCTCAGGTCTGATTCTGCAGCCACCCCTGACATGGAACTTTCCTTGAAGTCACACACATTTTTATGAGATTTCTTTCCCTACTTTTGCAGACTCCAAAGACCTAGAGAAGCATCCCAACTTGCATGTGTTTGGATTAACTAAACCATTTAATTTCTTAAGGACTTGAACTAGAGGAACAGGTTATTTCTAAATTCTGGGAAGCTTAGGTTCCAATTCAAATACCTGTATAACACTGAGTTATATCATGTGTGGATGAAATATGCCTGTGATAGCGTCCTTGAAGCCACATTCCCTCATGATCTTAGTTTTAAATTTTGATAGCCTCTTGGGGAGTCATAAAGACACACTGATGCTAAAGTCAGGAGATCTCCAGAAACACCCAGTTTTCCTGAGTCCTCCAGCACATCCTTGCAGACTCACAGTGACTGTCAGTGGTGTCTGTGTTGCCTGCAGCCCATTTTGCACAGAGCAGCCTGTGCTATCACACCACCTTGCCAAAACCCCTTGCACTGTTCTCTGGCACTTACTGAGGTGACATTTGGAAACAACGTTGATACCATCCAAGAGTCTAGCCAAAGCCCACAGAAATCATTCTATTTTGGGTTAAGCTTCAAACCATTTCATGTTTTAGTTTCCAACCTGTAAAGTGGAAAAAATACCACCTTTCTACCCGATTTCCCTCGGTCCTTTTTATATTGTATGTTTTCTTGGGCAGGTATATTTGTCAAATATTATCTAGTTCATTAACTGCGTAGTACCTATGAGGATTTGAATTCCAATCTCAATTCAGTCTAGACTCTGTGGTAATAAAAAATGCTTTTACTAGAAGTAAGCTGTAATGTATTTACAAGCTTTGTGTCTCTGTTCAGCCAAATACCAAGTTTCAGTTCAAACTCTGAGTGGTCATAACTGGACTCTGTGATGATTACACCCACTGTGATGTGTTTATCAGCAATCATTGCATTTATGGGGACTTGCTTTATTTTTTTAACCATCTCTTTGATCTTTCTCCAGGCTTGCACTTCTGTGACCATTTCTGGTTGTATACCCAAGAACAAAAGCTAAACAGGAGGAACATGAATAAGGATTTAGCATAAACCTATTAGGTACTGTGTCATTAAAAGCAAAAAGCACTTCCCGTGAATCAGAACATTCATGCTATTAAAATGGATAAAAGTACAATAGAATTCACAGATTCACTTAACATTTTTGAAAGAATAAAATCCAGTTCTCAGGAGTGATAATGCCACGGGCACTGAAAAAGAGGCATTTTATCTTGTTAATCATACATGTTCCCATACAAATTCTCTTATCTAATCTACTTGGTACAAAACTGTATTATAATGATTGGATGCTAAAAGCTTCATTTAAATACAATAGGGTCATCTTGCAGCTGATCCCCTCCCACCTCACAGATGAAAAAGAAATTGGAGTGTAGAAGCACAGCTCTTACTGACAAAAAAGATAACTTTTCAGAATGGATTAAATGTGAGATGCCATCAGCATCATGTTTCTCCAGCTTCCTGCCATTGATACTGGGGTCTGTCATGGCTTTACTCCAGTTTCACTGGGAATCACCTCTGTGGAGATCTTGACCTATTAACTGTCCTACACTGGCTTCGTGCTGATATTCATTAACTGCATCCAGATCTTTCCACCTTGCCAATGTAATGAGGTTTAATTCATTATGGCTACATTGATACAGTGGAGGTGTAGCAGCCTTCTTATATATGTGCAACTTCATAGTGGAGCTTGTTTATGTTGTAAATTAGTAAATAAACTTAGTTGAATTTCTGAGTCATCAACCCTTGGAAAGTCAGCCTGTAGCTACCTATAGTTGGTTTTTATTCAGAATGCTGGCCTGTAAATTTAGACATCTCCTTCACTGTTTTTTTCTCAAAATACATTGCTATGAATCTCTTTACCAGTCTGACAAATGAAGGACTATAATACTTAGAATCTTTCAGCCTAAGCATAATTTGGGAAGCTTAACTAACACTCCACAGTGTTCTTTTATGACAGGATTTTATTAGAGGTAAAAGCCCAAAGGAAGAGCTGAGGATGAAACTCACCTTCACATGGAGAGGACTGTAAATACAGTGAGGGCATAAATGAACTTGCTCTCATTCCATTCTGCTGGCTGAAGGGGCCTCGAGCACACCACATGCTTTTTCACTTTTAGAGGCCCTCTCCGTAATACAAATTAAAACCAGGGCATGCCTTTTCTTAGAACCTCTGCCAGGCATTTCATTTTCATAGCTGCCAACTTTAAACCCATGCTTTCCTCTTACTGGTTTTTTGATGGAGGTGGGAGAAAAGAGTGTACAAGTGAACTCTGATTGCTTGAATGCAAAGTGTTAGTCATTTGGACCAGTTTCTTTCTGTCCTGCAGGTTCCTGGCTGACCCTTTTATGTGGAGGTTGGGGTGGGGACAACATCAGTCTAGACAGAAGAGGCCAACAACTAGTTGTCCACTCAGGTTTCAGATTATAAATGAACAGTGTTCAGTTTCTCACAGATGTTTGGCAGTCACTGTGCTTTCACTCTGATGGCAAGCAGGATTTCTTTTGCCTGGAGAATACAGTGACCAGTAGACCTGCAAAGACTCACAGAATAATGATTCCATCTTCTGTGATTTAGCTTTATCAGCTAGAGAACAGTACGTTTTTAAAAGTGAGATCACTACTATTATAGTCTTTCTAAAGATATTAAATTATTCAAATCTGACACATCTTCTTTTAAAGGAGGGAGGGTTGAATGTTTGTTTCATGTAGAATTATATTTGGGATTAATTGAGCCCTTTAAAGTCAGACTGTACCTGTAAAGGCTATTCAAGGATTAGCAAAAAACCCATAGAGTTACAAACTACATTTATGCCCAGCCGACAAATAAAGGAATGCTTTAGTTTTCCTTATGCCACCTAAGTTTAAAAATGGTCATCTAAAAGCTGAGGCATTAAATATAACCCTCTTAGCTTCTCTTCAGAGTTTCACAGTTGCCAATTACCATGTCAAATTACCAAAAATGTTGTAACTCAAGTTTAAAAGCACATCTCTTTTTCCCCCCTGTATTAAAGAAGAATCTGACTTAACAGCTAGGTGCTTAAAGGCTTTGATCTAGTCTGAACGCAGGCAAAGGTCCAGGTTGTCTCCATCTTCTCCCAAATTATAAACCAAAAATAAATGACTTAATGTTAACTGAAGTGGAAAAGGGGAAGGTAATACAGGTTGAACATTTTTGACTAAGTGTCATAGAATTTGCACAGTAACGTGGTCAACAAAAAATGATGCAAGGATGATAACAGCAAAAGCAATCCAGTGACAAACAGAAAAAAATAAAGAAAATCTTACAGATTAAGCCTAAGATAAAGAAGTTTTACTTTCTCTGTAACTACAAGCTAGTACTGTTCTGTTACTGAGCATTCCAATGACTCGTTATAGTTGTTTGTTTAATTTATACTTCAAAATATACAACAAGAAAACTATGAGAAGCATGTGGCTTCCTGTAAAGTTATCCCAAATGAAGCCAACCATCAAAACCCCGTTGTGGCCTTAAGAGAGAGGTACTGGGCAATGCAAACAGAACCATTGTGCTTTAAAAAGGGAGCACAAAATGGAGGCTGAATAGCAGGAGGAACTTTGTGACAGAGACCTATTAGATTGTGAAATATTCTTCCAGAATAAATGTGGAAACAGATTCAGTTGGAACATTGAGGAGCTGATGAACAAAGTCTAGTGGAGACAGAAGGGAGGGGACCATTGTGCCTTAGCAGAGCAACCAGCTGCTTTGTTCTTAAATTATCAGGGACTATAGTTTATTACTTTGTACAGGAGATATCACAGTATGTTTAGCTGTAATAGATATAGATACTGTCACAATTCAAATAATATTAAATAATACTGTCTCACTAACACTTGGAATTTAGAACTAGTGTAAGATATTCAAAATAACTCACAAAACTGCTGCTCACAGTCAGGGTGCAGCCAGGGTCAGAGCAGCTCATAGAGGCATAAAACCATGTAAGTGTCTCAGCCTTAACTTCTCTCTGCCCATCATTGTGTGAAAATGTTTGCATTGTAACAGAAAAGAGGAGAGATTGGTTTAAATAAGGAGGATGACTGTGTTATTTTGAATGATTTTTGAAATTTTAGAGGATATTCTGGAAGGACAGAAATACCTGAGGAGGATGTGGGGGAGTGGAGGCAAAGGACTGATTGGAATTGAGAGAATACTTAAAAAAAAAAATCCCAGCACTTATAAAATCAGTTTTCCATAGTTCCATACCATATCTGCCAACAAAGGAGCAAAAACCTCCTAACCAACACGTGGCTGGAAAGGCAACATGGCCAGTTCATTTGGAGCTCTGTGGGTCTTCTGTAGCTTTCAGCTCTAAGCAGGACTTCCAGAAATGAGGAGAATGGTCCCAGGGTACAAAGTTAAATTTTGGAAAAGAACTAAATTATCAGGAAGTTTCTAGCAGAGAGAGGTAAATGACACAAAGGCCTCCAGGAGTCCATGTACACCATGTAGGTGCTATTTGAGATAAGGCATATCTTAAGTTACATTTAAAAGGGGAGGAATGAGGATGTTTTTTAAGGAAAGAAAAGCCCAGGTTCAGAGAATTCAGTGAACTTGCCTTTGAGCAAAGTTTCTTCAGTTTCATAACTTCTATCAGGGTCTGATCCCATTCCCATACAGTACATGTTAACTTCATGAAAGCAGAGGCAATTTAATGGTTTTGATTTAATATTTCATTAAATGAATATGGCAGAATACATGCATTAAGGAGCAGTATAAAATTAGCTTTCTAAATCTGTATTTTGAAAGCATATAAATTTGTATTTCTCCAGCTTGCCATCATCCTCCTGCCACCCAGCAGGGAGCCAGCAGATACCCGTGGAGGTGGGGAGCAGAGAACACCCTTCATCCTTCTGAGAAGTGCTGACTTTGGGACTGGGGGTACTCCCAGAACCATGTCAAAATAACATCCTGAGGAGTGGCAACTGTGTAACACAGAGCAGCAAAACAAAACCAAACAAGTGTCTCCTCTGTGATCAAGAGTCAATTTCAAACATTTGGAGATGTTCATTCATCTTCCACAGTCTAGATTATTTACTGTAAATTATAGTTAAGTTGCCAAGTATAAAAGCAAAGAACTTCCCAGGTGAAATTTTACTGTGAAGTCTAAACAACAGGAAACACACAGCTTCAGGCATGGGAGTTTCATTCTTTCTTTAAAGGATGTCTTTTCACTTCTATTAGAAAATGACAAGCTATCTATAAATATCAGGTCATAATAGTTAACATAATAATCCATGTAGACAGAAATTGATATTTCTTTCATAAACTTCTAAAATTCCCACAGAAAGCCTCTCATTCTCCAGAAAATTATATACTTTTTTAGGCAAGTAACATTCCTACAGAACATTTTTCTCTTTCTGTAGAACCTGTGGTTATTTAGTCTATGCTGCATTTTTTAGGCCTTTTCTGTGAAGATCCAGCTTTTGCTGCTATCCATGAGAGAAGCAAATATTTTATTCTATATTCCTTTAATATTATCCCTTAATGGACCAGTTTGAGGAAGTCTTCCTGCCCCTTTTGAAAGTTACAGATCTCTTCCTTTGTAGTAAAAATCTCATTAGATTATTATTGCTTCTTACTGAAGTTTCTCCACTCTGAAAAATTAAGGCAGAAAGGTCAACAGAGCCTCCTTAAGGCCATTGATTGATGGATTGGAAATATGAAATTCCTGGCTTTTGCTGCTGTACCAGACCACTAGACCACATATTTTTATGTCGTGGAAAATGAGACCAAATTAATTTGCAAGATTCCTTGATGTTTTGCTTCTCTTCTGCTTTGCTTTTTGCCGTGGTAAAGATAGGAGATCCAGATTTTAGAGTTAAAACTCAGCTTTTTTCAGCTTTGAATCTCAAAACAAACCTTTTGAAGAAAAATACTTTTAACACCCCCAATATTCAGTTTACTGCCAGATCAATCAGCATTTCAGCATGGGTTGATATTGTTTTCTTCTGGCAGTAAGTAACCCACATTATGACTTCACCTCTTAAATTTCCTCAAGAGGTTGGTTTTCACTAGAAGTGCAGTTTTTCCAAGCCATATTCAACTCAACCATATCATAATTTAGGAATTTAATTTGTTCCATATTGCTGCAACTGCTGCTCTCTGCAGCTGAATGGATGGCACTGGTTTTCTGAAGCTTGTGAGCATAGAATCTGTTTGCTTAGGCTTTTGTAGAATTTAAAAAATTAAAAACCAACATATAATCTACTTCTATGTAAGTGCTTATGTATATCTGCATGCATTAAGTACATACATATGTATATCTATGTATGTAAGTACTTTTATTTATGTGTATTTTTTCTTCAGAGTAACCTGGTTAATGTTTTATATTGTATTTGTATTATCATGTAGATACTACACCTAAGAAAAAGCCACTGCATGAAAATTATTCCTTGTGTAATATGACATAGGTGGCTTATTCCACCCTACCCATAATAGTTTTCTGGGCAAGAAACACATCACAGGGTTTTTAAGACTATGATAAATGTGCCCAGAGCTCTGCAGTATCTCAGTGTTGGCTGGAGCAGGGGTGGTGAGGAAGCACAAATGGTAGTTCTAGTAGAGCTTCCTGAGGAGAGCATCTGAAGTGCTCTGCATACACGGGGCATTAAGTGCCCCAGAAAGTGTTGCTGGCAAAGAAACGAGGATGCTGCATCAGACCGAGGCTGATTCTATTAGAAAAATGCCTTGCAAATTAAATATGGCTCAAACTGACACACACACAAAGCTGTGGGAACTTTATCTCTATTAATTGATAGGGGTCTTTTTTATTTAGAGCAATATAGAGCAGTTCAGGACTGATTCTTTCGTCGAGGTCCAGGAGGATGTGATGCTGTTTATCTTGGGAAAGCAGCTGCTGCCTTTGTGCTGGTGTTCAGGAAAGAGATAACTTTAATGATTCACCCCTCCTAACGTTTCTATACAGGAGCTCTATGAAGCTCCTGCAGCTGCTGCACCCAGCCATGGTGGGCTGGTGGCCCACAGGGGATGCAGTATGATAAACACTGAAGATTCTCTTCAGTCCAAAATTCTTCTTCCTGCTATGAGGATGAAGTAGGAAGGGAAAGAGTTTTCTCATTACGCCCCAAAAGTGCAGAGTCACTTTTGGCTGCAGCCTCAGAAACTCTCCTTCACAGGAGGGGTACAGGGCAGGATTAAATGAGGTCACACTTTCATCTCCCTCACACCTACTTCATTCTGGTGTGCAAAGAACTGATAAGAATAGAGCTCTGGATCAAAGTGTGTAATGGAGAAGGGGAGGGGAGAGCGGAATAACAAGGGAGAGGCAGGAGGAGGGTTTTGGACCCTGACCACCTCCCCCTTGAAGGGAATTCACAGTCGTTCACAGGCAGGCAGCCTTCTGAGGAGAGGTTTGCTTCATGGTGCCCTTGCAACTGCCCTTACACCCATAGATTATTGGGGGTGCAGCAGCTGAGAATGGGAGTAGCTCAGATGCAGACCTGTCTCAGTCTGATTTTCTATTGCTTGTGTTCATTTCCCAGATCGATTTTGTGAATGAAGCCGGTTGCCTCCCACTTGTTGCTTCTACCCAGGGCAGGAAAGCAAATGTATTACTTTTCAAGTCGGGATGGCAGAAGTCCAAACGTATCTAAGAGAGGAAGGAAGCAATCTTGTCAGCCTTTCTGGCCCCTTGATAAAGCCATAGAAGGAAATCATTCAGCTTTAAATGAGGAAAAGGAAGTCTTAGATAAAATTTAGAAGTTGCCTTGGGAGCTTTCATATCACATCAATGAAAAAGTCACATACAATTAACCAGGCATTCCAGTCTGCTTTATTTGTGATATCAAACCAGAACTATTTACAGGTTTTGACAAACTTCTCTACAGTCGATCAGTTGACATTTTTCTGGCCTGTCTACTTGGCCACAGACCTTTTATCTAAGCTCTTTATGGAAAAAAACTGCATCAGCCATCCTGAAATATGGGTTTTTTCTCCGTTTATGTCATAGAGTCTAATTTTAGGTCACCATTACATGGGGTATTTTGGCATCTTGGTCTCATTTTTAATTAAAAAATGTAATTATTTGTATTCAAAGCAAATAATAAAGATGGTTACCTGGGGTTTTGTACCTAAACTTGTATGATTACTGACAGAGTGTCATGCCAGATAAAAATGCTAGTTCAGGGTAGCACTAGCTCATGAATCTCTGCAGTGTACCTTAATTTACAAAATAGATGCATCCAGTGCTTCATATTTTTTCCTAGCAAAGTAATCTATCACACTGTGACTGCTGTGATCATGGAAAACAAACATAATCCCAATTTAATTAGTTGGGTTTGGCACTGTTAGGATTGTTACAGTAGCTCAAAGAAGTTGGGGCAAAAAGGGACTCTGACATTGTTTCTTTAGGTCTGTAGGCTGCAATAATTCGAGGTACAGGAAGGTAATTTCAGATGAAAGATTGAGATAAAGAACAAGATATACCTTCAGTCAAAACTGAAACATCAGATCATTTCAATCATATGTGTAGTTACAATTACAGCATGGGTTGTTTGATAAACAGATGTTATTCTTTGAATGCAAAGATCCTGGTTAATGCTAAATAACTGTATTTTCCTGCTAAGTTAGTTATGACTAAGGGGGTCCAGTATTTAGACTTATTTTACAATAGTGGTATAAGAATAAAATTAACCTGAAATAAACCAGAATGCTTCACCTAAACAGGATTTTCAATATAGGTATTTTTAAAATGAATTCTTATGGTCAAACTTGGATAAGAAACTTGAAAGTTTGAGCAGCCCCTTGGGGATGCACCATGTTCCTTTCTGGCTGCTGAGACAAACAAGCACATGGAGTATGCAGATAAAGCTGGCTTATATCAAGAGTGACTATGCATGCTTAAAATACACAGAAAGCAATAATCAACAGCACTGTACTCATAATTTATTTTTAGGAATTTAAATGTTTTTCTCTGAAGAAATGAGCAGATTGTCTACATGTATCTAGTAGTGAGTATATGGGATAGAGACTGTGTGAGGTTCCTTCCCTCCTGGACTTAATGCTGTGATGGGCACCTGAAAAATGCCCCAGACAGCAGAAAATGTGCTGCTCTCCTACTTAGAGTTTTTCTGTTCTAATCAGGCTAAAATAGAATTCTGCCTGTTCTACCTACTTTGTTGTTAACTTCTTTTAAAGCTCCTTGTTTTGTATCATGGACCCACTATGTGGTTGTCAAGCCTGATTTACCAGAGCCCTGTTCACCATGACCTTTAAAGTACAGCCTGTTACTGTAGCAAAGTCAGTTTTCCAGTAACAGAGAAATGAATCAGTTGACACAGCCGTGGCCTTTTACAACTTGCAGGATTTATGGGGTCACAGGCTCTCTTTGCACAGTTCTTCGTGCAGTCAGGCTGTAGGTCAGTAACACTTGAGCTAAGCTGAATCTCAAAATGTCTTTTTTCCATCCTGACTCTACCTGTTACCACATGAAGGACACTTTATAGAGAGCAGAGGCAGAGATACATTGTTGAATATCCACCCAAACAAACCCCGGAGTTCTTAGAGAATCAGCTGCACGGTTGTTTTCCATCTGTCACAAGGTGACAGTCTGGGTTTCTGGTCATTTTTCAGGCCAAAGAGATAGAAACCAAAATACTCAATCACTCCCTAAGGTCTCCAGTGTAGTCAAAACAAGCTCAACCAGAATGACAAATGCAGCAGACCTTGGTCCAGTCAAGTGATTTTGTCTGCTCTAACAAGCTACTACAAAGTATTTATAAGTTTTTTTGCAAATACTCAGACTGCCTCCCACTTCTAGTTGTCTGTAATTTAGAGCTGGACTCTAAAATAGAAAGAGAACACATCTGGGCAGTCTCCACACAGGCTCAAATACATAATAGATGTAGTATAGAAAAGATCTTTGGATTGTTTATAGGTGTAACATCTTGTCATATACCTAATTATTCAACTTAAATGCTATGTCTTTAAAAAGAAGGGATTTTTCAAAGTCCTTTTTTTTTTTTAACCAAAACACAACATGAATTACACCCTGAATTCCTGATGATATGATTTGCCCTAGTCTGACAAAAAAGGATGAAAGGAATTGGAAGCTATTAAAATAAAGCTTTTCTCTGTGTTTTCTTTAGGTTCTGGATCATTTCTTAAAATCAGATTATTTGTCTCACTTGTAACTAATATTGATGTGTATCTGGAGTTATTTCATTGGCATTTACCCAGGGAGGGGTTAGAAGAGACCCATTCTATGGGTACAGAAAGCAACGTAACATCTCCTGAAAATATTTTGCCTCCAAAAGTGTAGTAAACCCTCATTTGAATTGATTGAATTCCTCTGTGCACAGCCTATTCCAGAGCTGATGTTTTTTCAGGCTCGGTACAAGAAGTAATTTGGACAGGTGTAGCACAGGTTTGAGTCCTCAATTAGGTCAAATTACAATTAAATCCGACAGTAAGAAATAGGTTAATTGCTTTAGACCCAATTTAATAAGGCTTAGCCCTTGTATAAAAACACTTCTCTTATAGAAAAAAAAAATAGCATTTTTTATGTAGGTGAAAGAGGAGGAAAACTTTGCTCTATTTTTAATACCACAATAAGAAAACTTTTCTTTTTAATCTTCCTAAAGAGACATTCAAATATTAAGATATTAAATAGACAATGTAGATCCTAAGTTAAACCTGAGAAGACATAGTCCTTTAGAGCTAACAGAATGGGGGATGAGAGGAAGGAATGTGGCAGATGGGTCTTGCTCTCCATGAGTGTGGCTGAGCTGCTGCAGGTCACCCTGTACAGAGGGTTACTCTGCAATAGCTCATGCTTTGTGCAATACCATTTTCACCAGGACTTTGGCTCTTGGTAATCAAGTGTGCCCAATAACACCCCCCAAAACTTGTTGTATAGGCAGTTTAATCTTTCATATAAATCCTGAAGTGAATTAAACTGGGAAAAAAAAATAAATCTTAATAATCCTGATAATTTCCTGTTGGACTTCATCTTACCATTAACTATCTCATTTGTTCCTAAAGCCTGCTTGGCTTGTTGGTTCTCTTTGAGAGGAACCCATGCAGTCTTTATGTGTTGCTATCTGAAATGAAAGGAATAGGAAAAAAGATATTTAATGTATTTTCTTGCATAGAAGAGGTTTTATAGTAGGTGTTTCCCAATTTATTGCTTCCCTACAATCATTACTGGAATAACTCTGCCAAAACATTGATGGGACATATGTTGTAAGGTATTTGCAGCTTCAAGAGCTAAAGGGAGGGTCGTGTTCTTCTGGGTGATGCTGTATCTGTTATACAGGAGAATGGGGCTCTCCTCTGGGAAAGCTAAAGCTTTGCTTCCCATCCAAGACTATATCTAGGTACCAGACAACATTTGTAATAACACGTGAGGTTGAGACCATATAAAAAAGGAAGAAGAATGAGAAAAGGTTGATGGGGGGAATAAAAGGGTAGTTTGGTTCCTCTGGCATGGAATCACATGTCTGGACTTTATCTAGCAAGCAGGTTTGACATTTATACTGTGTTTATCTCAGTGTGGCATCAGAGATCTGGATTTCTGTCTGTGTGACTGCAGGAGAGTCACTTCTCCCTCTGTGCCTCCATTTCCACCATAACCTCTTATTTGTCTTCATTTGGAATTTCAGTTCTGTGGGGTTGGAACCTGTGTTAGTTTGTGTGGCCCCCAAGGCATTAACCTCAGATGCAGCCTCTGCTTATTGCTGAAACACGGACGTTCCTATTTCTGTCATGACTCTAAAGAAACCATTTGATCTCTTTGCCTTTGTTTCCTCAACTTTAAAATGGGACAGCAACTCACAAGTGGGTTATGAGGATTAACTGATTAATGCTAATGAAATATTTTTAGTTTGTAAAATATTGTAAGGAAATGACAAATATATTCCATGTATGTTTCATGAGTTCACATTTGCTATATGATTGACTTTAAAAAATGCACTTTTGATCAATCACAGAGCCTGGTCCATCTGATGGCAGAGGCTTGTTAAGTGCTGTAGCTGGCATTTTACAGCTTGGTGAAGGGCAGTGGGAAGAGGAAGGAGCTGTGCTTAGGTTTGCTTCACACACAGACACCAGGAATTTTAATGATTTCCTGTGTCAGGTCTGAGGGTCCTCCTCTCCCATGCAGGAGTGACACCGAGTAAACAACCTCAAAAGACTAGTGAGCTCTCTAAGAATTGAAACCAAACTAGTATGGGGCTTTTTTCAAAGCATACTGGGCATACCAGAAGCCTGTTCAGAGTTCAATTAAGAAAATGGAACAGTGGTTTGTATCAAAATGTGACTCATTTCAGCAGTACAAGGTACTGAGAGCTGGGTCCCAGTCTGATGGTTCAACCAGCACAACTTCACCAGGAACCGTGCACTCTTTGTTCTCCCAAGTAACCAAGAATTAGGGAACCTTCCTACATACGATGGAAAGAACACAGAGAATTTCAGTGCAGGAAATTTTATGGAGAGGCCAATATGAAACAGTTAGAAAAGCTCATTTTTCCCAGGGATCTATGAAATAAGAAGTGAGAGAATAAATAAAAGGAGAACCTACAAGCCTTCAACATAGATGGAGGATAAAAATCCTTTTTTCCAAAACATTTTTCTTAGGGAAAAATCTATGCTGTGGGTAGAAAGCTTCCTCAGAGATGTTGGTGACTGGCTAGGTGACTTGGTTGATAGTGGCAACGTGTAAGAAAACAGCTAGATAGTTTTTAATTTTAAAACATTTAATTTTAAAATTTTTACAAGATTTAAAGGTCTGGCTGGAAAGATATTATTTTTGTTACTGAAATTACTTAGCAATTTATATGGCTCTGTTGACTTCAGCTATGTATACGTTAGAACCAAGAGCTTTCCAGTGATAGAATGTTCCATAAAGGCTTTTGAAGTCAGAAATATTCCATGTTTGTTTCCAATTTGCGTGGCAACAGGAAACTATCATGATATATTTCTATTTGCATGTGTATGCATATACGTGCCTATGGGGAATTTAGAAATACAACAGCCCTGGAGGGATGCTGGATCTGTTGAGTGAGGAAGAGAGAGAGACGGGCTGCCTGAGCACTGGAGAAACAGTTCATTTTACTCTGTGCAGGCAGGCAGGAAAGGGAGTGCAGCATAAGCAAGACATTTCATTTGTGGTTGAATCCACAGATGAGCTATTGTAGAAAGTATTCTCCAAAACATGCTTCCATGGGAGATGGGGCACGTGGTACTGATTAGGTTGAGTACCAGCAGGGCAGTTTTATTGCAGCCACGGTACAGTTTGAAAGTGCAGACGTGTTTCAGTGTCAGGAGGCTGTCCCTTGGTTGTCACACTGCCTTAAAGGGAGTTCATGGAGCTTGTACCTTCTCAGAAAGTGCTCAGCACCCTTTAGCTTGGCCAGTGTTGTAGTTGGAAAGATTCAAAGCTAGAGACAATGTTTTCTTTTAATAGTGAAACATGCTGGAAAACAAAGGCAAGAGCATGCCTGACATTCCACTGAAGTCAGTGGTTTCTGTCTCTTTTTGCACTTCAGATCACTTCCAGTTCCCTTTGGCAGGAGAGGAAGAGCCTGTGTCTGGGTCTGCATCCCTGTCCTCACCCATGGGTATGGAGCTCACACCTTCCAGGCAGGGAACAAGGCACTGCTTCTGTTACTGGGCTGTTCCTGCTCTGACCAGTCACTCCCTGCCTCCTGGCCCATTAGTCAATAGAGTAGCAATCACAAAAAAGAAAACAAGAGGTTATAAAACCCAAATGTACAGCCTTTTTTACTTTGAACTTCCCCTGGCATGCTTCTGATTTGATTTACACTCTTTTTATCTAGATGACACCTAGAGGTTTAGTCAGTAGAACGTTGGATTTATTCAGATACATTAGATCTATGAAAACACAAGGAGGAAACATTTTGAGCATTCATTTATCTGAAAATGTCAGTAATTAAGTAGGAGCTTGGGAAACACAATGCCCAGAGGTTGTGCAGTATTGTTATTCTCAGAGCATCTTCTGAGCCTTGATAAATCAACCATTCTCAAAACTGTTAAGCACCATCCTTTGGAGTTAGTTTTCTGCTAGGAACAGATTTACACAGGAGATCAAAATGATTTTAGAATCAGTTTAGCCAAATTAAGAAGGTAAAAAAAAAAAATTAGTATGTGTTGGATTTAACAGTTAAAATATTTCAGCCTTTATTTGTCTGTTTTCTGCTTTTACTTCCTCTCTTTTTCTAGACTATAAATCAGTGGAAAGTTTAATTTCCAGGTCTAGATGTATCTCAATGACTGTTTTTCCAAACCAGGGAGAATAGGAACACTAATAAAAATATAACAATAAAAAACACAGAAGACTGTCCACGAAGCATGTAATTATTCCTCCAGTGTCTAATTCCTGACTGGATTTATGGTGATGAGTGGAAGAATCCCTAACTAATTTGACTTCTTAATGTAATTCCTCTTTCAGGTTTCCCTTTATCCTTAAACTATTGCTCATGGAGCATTCTGCAAGATAGGACCAAATCAGCATTTCATATATAACGTTTTAGTTGTTTTCTGATTGTTTGGGTTTACATATGGATTTAATTTGTTCATCTAACAAAGTCAGAGTAACATGGACACATATGAATTAGCAAATATGCAAGATTGTGTTATAAAAAAACACAACTACTGTGCTCGCTAGAAGGAAGTGCCAGGGGCCCTCCCAACATGAATTGTTAATTACTTTCCTCTTCAGCTGCCATAAAGAACTCATTAAATGTCAAATTATTTCCCTAAACAATGTTAGCACTGGTTCCTCTTTGGCCTATGTGCTTATTTATTAAGAATTACAACTTCCTTAATTGATACCTAGATTCAAAGGAAAAGGAAATCCAGCAGCTAAGCTATTTTTTAGTCAGTTGTGGTCAAGGAAAACATCAAAAATATTCTTTAATGATGAAAACATGATTTCATTTTCAGTCCCCAAAATCTAAAAAGCAGCAACATGAAACTTTTCCAAATGTCTTGACATTTTATTTTACCCTTAGACTGAGGACATAGAAAACATCATCCTGATGTGCCTGTCAATGCTCTCTAACATTCTCTGTATGATAATGACAAATGTGTGCAGAAAAGTTTATTACAGGGCTAAAATAACAAACCATGTGATCATCAACATCATTTCATAGTAGCCGTGGTTCTGGCCACACCTCTGTTTTCCCCAGTTACACCAATTTTCTGGGTGTTGCTCTTGGGAAGTACAAAGCCCAAGTGCTTTGGTCACACGATACCAGAGTGCTCAGGACACTGTTACTATTTGGGTTTGTATTGCACTACTTTTATAAGTACATTCAGTAACTTCTGATGTATTTTCTCCCAGAACGTGCAGCACAGTCAGGGCCTCATTTTCATGAGGCTTCATTGCTCCTAGACGTGCTGTTACATTTTCCTATACTAACCTTTTTAGGGAGGAAAAAATAAATAACTGTTTGACACACACACAAGGAATGTTGGTCTGCAACCCAGGTCAATGTAAGCCGACAGAATTCCTCTTGGTTTTATTGCCAGCATTGTCATTAGCAGGGTTCTGTGCCTGCTGTCTGGGCAGATGAATTCTTTTTCTGTTATTTCAAGACATTCCAGTATGTTAAGCTTAAAGTTGTCATTAATGTGTATGCAGTTTATAAAATAATGTTACCATTACCTCACCATTTCTCTGTGCAGTAAGATATCCTCCCTCCCAGCATTCTGCCCCCAGTGTGACATTGTCCTATACTCCTCCCAGTGATCTTCCCCCAGTAAAATCTATGACTGTGGTTTCATAGTAATTGAATTACTGCTGAAACAGTTGTTGCTGATTTCTTCACAGGATTAGTGTGCAAGGTTCTTTGGTGTTAGGTGCTGTCTGACTTAGAGCAGCTGAATCTGTGCACAGTAGTTTGCTATCTGCTTCATTTTAAAAGCACCCAAAAAACCATTGCTGTCTTTACAGTCTGGGGCTCTATAGCAGAATTTTGTCCCACGCTGGTGATCTCAGCAGCCAGGCTCTGTACTAGCAAACACTGCCAAGGGCTGGAGTGCAGGAGCTTCCTCTTGCTCCTGTTGACCACACCAAGATCACATTGCTTGTTGTGACTCCTCCCTCTGTTCCTACCTCCTTCCTTGTTTTCCATATGTTCCATGGACCCTGTAGCTCTTAACACATCCCCAGCCATCCCTGGCTTAGGTGTGGATGATCTCTTTTATTTACTCCAGTTCTCATATTTCAGTCATCAGTGAAGCCAGGAGCATGGTCAGGCAGGGGTGTCCTGCAACATCACCTTACCCAGGGGCTGTCCACAATTCCAGAGGTGAAGAGTTCAGGCACAATCTCTCCTCTGCCAGCTGGAGAGAGCAAACATTTTGTAGTTTCCCTCCTTCTGAAGATCTTCTCTGTTTTGTTGTCACATGGACGCATCTGACATGGTGGATCTTTGGAACAATCATTTTCATTTTTAACATGGCACTGCTGGGGGTTCTGATCAGACCCCACTGTAGGCAGCAGGAACCATCACCTCCTGAGAATCCTTAGAGCTAAACAACCCTTGTCTGTCTCCTAACACAATGCAGTCCAGTCTTCTGGTTCCCAGGATGTACCTTTGGGGAACTGTGGCTGGGATACTTCCAAAGACATGTTGAAGGAAGAAATGTAAAAGAAAAGGAGAAATACATATGAATGAAGAGGGGGTGAGGTGCTGAAAAGAAGAGAGGGGGTTAAGTCGTGAAATTCCCATGAGAAGTCTGGCTGAGCAGGACAAGGCATGAAAAGCTAAAGAGGAAAGTGGAAAGAGTCAATGAAGAGATGTAAACCCCAGTTCTGGCAGACAATCAAGCCAAGTAAAGAGGAAGAGGCAGAAGCAGACCACATCTCAGTGTTTGGACTGCTCTCCTGAGAGGTCTTTGCAAAGGGGAGCAGCTTGTGTGCAGACCTGGTGTGCTGGGTGACTGCTGGGAGGATTCCCTCCTGCAGCAGCCTCAAAAGGGTGGATCTCCTTTTTTGTATCACTTTCATCTGGAAAGAAACCTATGTTGCCATTCCAAAAGTGCCTCAAGAGCTGAAATACCGTGAGGTAAGTAGAAACAATTGTGAGATGAGAGGCAAATACCTGGGCAAGTTCCTTTGCAAATCACTGCTGGAGACATAGAAAGCAGGTTGGTCCTCATCATTAGTGTTACCATCTTCCTTCCAAGTTCATCATGAAACTTAATCATTGTACAGAGGCTACCAACTTTAATCCTCATTAGGGAATAAATAAAAATAGACTATACTCCAGGAGCTAGATTCCCAACTCAGTGGGTAATGACTTTCATTTCAGGATTTACAACAACGTAACTGCTCAGGATGTTTTCTCTCTTCCTCTGTCCAAATTGCTTTGTCTATGCAAGCTTCCATGTTTGGACTTATAAATACAAAGGCATATTATTAAAGGATGCAAATTAAACTTTTCTCCTCTTTTGCATGCCTGCTTTCAAGACACTCACACCCTGTCATCTGTTAGGAAGCCACCACGTTGCCTGAGTTTGCAGGGACTGGATGTCCCCCAGTGCAAGAGAGATAGGCATTGGTTTATTTGGAGGAGCTGCCAGTGTCATGGCAAGTAAACTGGTGCCATTCCAGGGCCTCTGCAGTAACAGATGTCACATGTTGCAGAGACATCATGCCAGCTTGAGGATGCAGATACAGGCTTAAGTTCAAAACATGGCAAATTTATTATTGTTATTCAAGGGTTTATGTTATTTCACAACTCTTCTTTGCAGCTAGGATTTTCCCAAAATAGCCCATCCTTATGTCTGTGACTTTAGGCTAAGACACATTAAAAAAGGAGTGTACAGACTTGGGGTTATGGGTTGAAAATTTAACTAAAATTCTTGATTTTGAAGCATTGTCACCACATGACCACATCCATGTGTTTTTTTATAGAACTAGTGAATTTGTTTTTATTAAAATGGGTGGAGGGAGGAGGGCAGTCAGCAGAATTTATTGCTCATGTCATACCTGTTCAGAGCTTGACTGCTCTGTCTACATTCTAAAACATTTTGCAGGAAGACAGAAGTGTGGTTCATGTTAGTAAATCACATTTTGTCTATAAACTTCCATTCTCAAATGAATAGATGTTACATGCACCTCCCCTAAGCCTAAAATCCTTAAGCATTTAGTTTGTTTTAAATTGTACTGCTGGTCCATAAAACATCCCTGCTGGTACACCAGTTTAACTCCATTGGCTTTGGGTCTATTGCTGCAAAATCCACAGGTATTTATCTGGAAGCTGATGTAGTCCCTGTCAGACTTTTTAAGCTTATTGCTATTTCATACAAGCATCTAATTGCTGTAAAGAATCCCAACAAGCTGCTATAAGAAAGCAATTTAAAGTAACCTGGGTGAATCAATAGAACGTTGCTCCTTCTAGAATATTCTAAACCTTCTTCCATGCATGTTACCATTATAGTTCAAGTCTTATATTGAAGTTATAATTTCTCATTGCCTGCTTTAGGATGCTGTAATATTTCTGACCTGCATATGTAAGGTGGACTTGTAAAGCAACTGACACGGAGATTTCTCACAGTAACAGGCCAATGGTACCTGCACTCAGGTGGGTGGCTACAGGAGATAAAGAATCATAGAATGTTTTAGGCTGGAAGGGACCTCTAGAGGTCCTCTGGTCCAACCTCCCTACACAAGCAGGGACATCTCTACCTAGGGCAGGCTGCTCGGAGCCCCATCAAGCCCAGGACATACTCTGATGATCCAGAAATGGAATTGAGGAAGTCCTGTGCATTTTACTTCACAGACCCTTTGCAGTCTCCTGGCCCTATTGCCTGAAGTAGAATTGCTTTAGAATTTCTAGTTCAGAGTTTGTTTACAGCACTGGCTTCTTTTTCTTGATCGTTGTTCAAGGTTGTAAAGATCCATCTAAAAATAAAAATTAGAGCATGTCCCTTGTGCACATTTCTGTCTCCTCTCTCAAATGAGACCAACCAGAGAGCAAGTGACACTGATACTCCCAGTCCTGGGTGAATATAGAACCTTGCTGAGTACAGCAGCCCCACAGTGGCAAAGACAAGCACTGTGACCTGAGTTGAGCTGCTAGGAAGATATTTTCTTTTTGCAGAACTCCCTGTGACAGGAGAAATAGAAGGATGTTCTCAATGTCTATAGAATCCTCCACAGATCAATGACAAAATTCCCTTGGTTCTCAACAGTCTTCAATGTCTGGGGCACCTATTGTAAATACAGCCAAATTCCCTTTCTATCAGGCTATTGCATACTCCAGGGCCCACTTTAAATTATTATCATTGTGAATTTAAGTGTATTTTGTTCTTCCTTAGCATGTGAGTGTGCTAAGATGCATACAGTCACTGTCATTTCACCTTCCTGTCTTTCTGATTGAAATTGAAAAAGAACTTGGAAGCATTTATTCTGATTCTGTTCTTATGTGCCACATAAACTTATTCCAGATACCTGTGAACACAGAAATAATTCACTTTTTGAATATTTTCTTATACTTCTGCTTTAATTGTATATATGAGACACTCAAAGGTACTGTCTGCATTTGAAGATCCTTTATTACAATGTGATTTCCAAATTTATTGTGTTTTCATGGCTAGGATGTTAGACACGTAGCTCCGTGTGGGATGTGTGCATCCTCTTTTAGGTAGCTTAAGAAAACATTTTGATATTCAAGAACATCCCCCCATAACATTCTTGCAAATATCTAACATTTTGTACAATCTGCTGGATTCCAAATGGAAAAAATATTCTACAATATTGTCAGACCTTTACATGAATATTCTTCTCTCTGCTTTTGCTCCTTCTGTCTGAAGAATGGGTATTTTAATAATGAGCAGGAATCTTCACAAGTGTCATCTCTTTCTCCTTCTAGAGGAGTCTATCTCTGATTTTTTTCAGATTCTCACCATCATTTCATCAAAGATCTAACAGATTGCAACAGACACCCCAGTTGGACTCCATGAAGTTGCTGGTGCTTTTGCTCTCCCAGTTACAGAGTGCTCTGCTTGGAATGAAATGATTTCTTTTACTGTTAATTACTGTTACTAATTTTGCACAGGTCTGCAGTTGGTGTTGGGGAGCCTGAGTATTCGGCTAAGCTGGTGGTGGTAAATGTGATTTGTAAGAATAACTTTATATAAAGTTTTCTCGCAGTATTCTAAGCTTTTTTAACTCTTATCAGTGTCCCAGCCCAGTCTGAAAGGTTTTACAAGCTCTGCAAAGTAGGAAAGCTTTCAGATCTCCATCTAAGGTGAATAAAAGTGCTGTAGGGTAGTTCTGGGACAAGAAATTCTGACACCTGCTATCCAGGACCTTGTTTCAGCAGTGTTTTGGTGTGATAGGTCCATTAAAAATGAATGCCCAGCCAGCTGAAAGCCACACTTCTATCCACAGCTAAATCTGGACGTACAACTATAGTAGTGAACATTTACAAATATATCTTCCAGTCTTTCATTCCTCGCTCCGAAACCAAAGTTCCTCCATTGGTGGAGAGTAAATATATTGCACCAAATTTTGTCCTTTAGACTTTACTCTGCCACGTGATGACCAAATGTTACCCTGTTGTTTGACCTCAGTCACAAACCATTATGCTGCTTGGTAGTCTAAGAATGTTTAGCCCGTGTCTGACCTCAGAGATCGTTACTGGAGTGTGGAAATAGACCATGCTGTCATCTCCAGAGCTGCTGTGGAGGAGGCTGTCAGGCTGTGCTGCAGGTGCCACCTCTCGGTGAGAAGAGGAACAATGATGTCCATGAAAATACAACTGGATTCTCTTTGTCTTTCCATCTCTGGCTTTCCTATATTCAGTGAATTCAAACATTGGCATTGGTCAACCTAAGTAAGTAAAGACTTATCCTTCTTTAACTGAGTGATGGAGACATAGGTATCTGCTGGTTATTTTTGACCATGTTCCTTTACACAACAGATTCCCCTTGAAAAATCCTGAAGCTTAATGATGTTTATTTAATCAGATCCCATTTTTGGAGGAGTAACATTTTGGGTGACTTACGGTAAGTCCACATTGTCGATCCAAAAAGGATCATTAAAAAAATTATCTCTGTAACAGTCTTTAAGCTTTAGTTTAGTCCAAAAAAGTAAGGAAATGTGTTATGAGGCATCAACAAGCTAGGGATGAGCTGAGAGGAACACAGGTCACTGTCAAGGACAGGGCTGTTCTGCTGGTGGAGCACACACTGTCTGCCCTAGAGCATCACAAAACACATACTTCTGACTGTGTGGTAGCAGAAAGACTTTGTGAGGAGAGTTTTTGTGTCTGTTGATTCATTGTACGTTATGAGCAGTTTACATTAACATGCAGAATATTTTCACTCATGCCATATTCTCCTGTGCCACCAGCAGTACTTACAGAGAAGTCATTAGGTGGATAATTGGCTGGCAGGTACTATCTGTGCTAACTAGATCTCCCATCCATTATGTGCTTTACTGATTCTGTTAGTACCCATTGGGATATACTTTAAAAAAAATTTTTCAGGATGCATCTTGATCTACTTTTTTCATTACCTTCCCCCCTGGTGCTTATCTCTTGCAGTTCATAAAACATCTATTTTGATGGGTACACTTCTGTTCCCTCAGTTCTTCAGAGATATTACATGACTGGCTTCAATTTCCACATTTTCTTGGTAGGCACATTTGTATGCTGATTTCATCAACTCTCATCTTCAAAACTGCTCTGTGCTCAGAAGTTTTTCAGGTCTACCTCCATTTCTAAGCATTCTCCTATCACATAACGTTGCTTCATTTCCTGTCGAATATCTTCTTTGCAGGAAACAACACCCCAGTCCTCCCTGTTGCTCAACCCTGTAATAATGTTCTGCTTCATTCATCTCTTATTCAAATTCCACTGCTTCATGCAAAACATTCCCTAATAGCATTTCTAATAAACACATTTGTTCTTTCCCCATAGCTATGACTCTCTAAGGTCACTCCCCAGCCCAGCCCTGGCTGTTGTAACATCCTCTGTGCTTCCCATGATCTGGAATTTCCCACTCCCTTCTCCCCCATAGTTTGTATTAAATGCCTGTGTTAATCTTGTGGTCTTAGCCTGGTGATCCATCCAGATCCTTCCATCCTCTCTCATAGAATTTGATCTGCTAAACATTACTCTCCAGTTCTCCTTACTTAGGTGTCCATGGCTCACATGAACCACCTTAACCTTGCCCCTCTGGGAGATGCTCCAGACCTGGGATTTTGACCAGAGTTGCACAAAATCCCACTTGGGAACCCTGCACATTATGTAAGGAAACAGCTCAAAACCTAAGAACAGGAGCAAAATGTAACATTTTCCAATATTTCAACCCCCACAGAGAATCACTGGTGACAAATTTAACAAGTAATTGTTTGTGTCAGACAATGTGACAACTATTGAGCAAAGAGCTGTTGCTGCAGATGGAGTGTGTGTGACAGCTGGTGGGTCCAGGTGCCTTGCCCTGGAATACAGCAACACAGCACTGGCACCTTGGTTTGTTCTTGGCTGCTTTGATGGCAATTCTACCAGGTTTTTGGGTGCCCTGCTCTCAACCCATTTTTTGCACAATGATGCATTAATGTATTGAAATGTAAATAGGGAGAGGATTTTCAGTGATTATTAATAGATAAGAAGTTAGGGACACAGCCTGTTATAATTCTGTGAGCATATTCACTTGGACTTTTTAAAACATGATTAGAGGAGATGCTGAATTTTCCTGTACTTTGTCTTTCTTTCAGGAGCAGAGAGAGCATTTTACCTATAGATAGTTTATCTGTACTTCATTTTCCTGATTGGGAAACTGTGCTGGGGCAGCAGTGGCTGAACCTTTAGTGAGGACTGAGAACTGAACTGGCAGCACTAGCAAACACCACCTAAGTCCCTGAATAAATTGAATGGATTTGACTGGAGGTTTGAATGTGTAAGGTTCTACAGCCTATTACCAGTACCCCGAATCATCCTCTTAGCTGGCATGTTTTAGTGTCTAAAAGGAAATAATCTCTCTCAGTGTAAATCCAAGGGTCATCTTGGAATCCCTCCTCTTTCTGACTCGGTTGGTTTGGTCATCTGCTTTCTGAAGAGAATCTGCATCTCCTTAAACCTCTTCTCAAAAGAACAGCAACATGGAGAAATAATATCTTTAAAGATTATAATCCCTTTCTTCACTTGGATGTAAACTCTGAAGGAATGCAGAAAAATCATTTATGGTATGTCTTAGGGCTTGTTCTTCCTGAATATTTACCTATCTTGGCTGTTTGGTGATAAAATCATAAAGGTTTTTATAAATCACTCCCAGCTTGTGTTCCCCCAGTACTTACCACTATGTTTTAAAAGCACATTCCTCATCATCAGACTAGTACAATCACAGGAGTTAATAATCAGATTGAGTGTTCTCTGGTGGATCAGTACTCATGCTGCAGCAATGCAGAGTTTGTTATTAATAACTGTAGTGGGAATGAGGATTCATCCTACTGAGTACTTGGTAAATGCAGTAAAAATGTTGCAGGAGGATTCACATGCTTTGTAAGAGATCTGTTCTGAGGTTATAGCTCATCAATAGAAAAATGGATTAGGCTGTTATGTAAGAGGCTATACACAGAGCTAACTTTGGGTCTCCAGAAAGAAACAGAACCTGTAAAATATTAGAGGAAATAAAGGAAACTTGTGTCTGGGCTTGCTCTTAAACCCTTCTTATCTTCAGGGCAAACATCGCTCTTTTAATGGATATTCTTTAAAATGATTTGGGGGGAGGGCACTCACAATCAGATCTTACATTTTATTTGTGGTCTGCCTGAGGGCTGAGAATATTTGGGAAAAAGAAGAGTAGCTGGTATCCTGTGTGCAGGACTCACTGGCAGAGATGGCAGACTGACTGACTGGTCACTGGGGAGCAAGAGGAGCAGCAGCTTTTGAGTGGTGCTGCCATCTGACAGCTCCAGAACCTCCATGGCCCACATCTGCCCTGACAGCTCCACAGGAAGCCCAGAGCAGGGGTTGCCTTCACAGTGCCCCACCCAGCTAAGGAATTCCGTGCAAAGCAACCCACATGTAACACATCAGGGTTATCTCTTTGGAAAAAGGTTTATCTTCTCCCCACTAAGTCTAGAAAGTAAGTTATTAATGCACTTTGCTGCCAGAGAACAACTTGTTACTGCAACCAAACTGAACTAAACCACTGGCCAGAAGCATGACAATAGTAAATTTGATAAGAGACTATATTTATATTATAATCAGCTCATTTTGTACAGTTCCTCTTCATTCCTGACAACCCTTCCTGTTAAAAGGCTCGTGAATAAACTTTTTATATTGTTTCAGCGACATGTTTAGTGTCTCCTTGAGCTGTTTGTAGGTACAAAATAGCACACCCTCTGATGGAAAAATGTATCCTTTGGGCTCTGAGCTGGGTCTCCTATTGTGAATGTACAAGGCTAGAAGGAATAGGGGGAGAAAAAAACTGCTTGTGAAAAACAAACTGAAAAATTCCAAATATTGGGGTCTACTCAGAGAAAACCTAACACACAGTTCCAGTTAACAGCTGTTGGAGGAGCAGGGGGGGAACTCACACCTGCTTTGTGTGTTCTCCCAAAATGACAGGAATTAGTTGTATTTTTATTTTAGAAAAGTGATAAATAATTTAAGAAAAGCAACAATATGTTGAAATTATAACTAAGGGAATATCCTGCCCAAAATAACCTATTTTAAGTTGCAATATATTTGGTATGTGAACTGCTTGATATTTTAACTTTGTCTGTATTTGTCTTTAATTTGAAATTGCTCTGGTGCCTATTGATTAGTTTCATCTGAAACACCAGCATCTGTTACAAAATATTGATTTTTGCATCACCTTTTAGCCAAGCAGGTTAATTGAGTGGTGCTTGGGGAAATTATTTCAGATGCAGTCTCTGTCTCCTATTTGTCTTCCAAGAGCTGAAGGAATTGTTTGACATTTAGGCAAGATACCTGCTGAAGGGGGAGCCTGTGCAGTGGGGCTGCCTAACTGAGGTAGGGATTAAAGGTACATTTTAAAGAAACTTCATTTGTTCCCTATTTAGACAAAGCAAACAAACCAAAGGCCAGATCTCCCCTCAGAGTTAGTGGGAGTTTTGCCATTTTTGTAACAGTTGGCTATTGGACTCCTGGTATTTTAGGGAATACTCTGTACCTTTGTCCTTGCAGTTGAAGTTTGCAAAAATTTCTGAACTGTCCTGCAAACCCACCTGTATTCACAGTGGGGTTTTGTATTGTACATGCACGGAGTACTTAGGTCAAAATAGTTTCTTTTGGCTCTAGGTTTTAGTACAAATTCAAAACCTAGTTTGGGCTTCAGTCAACACTGAGCAGACAGTGCTTGTTTACCAGATAACAAGTTGCCTCATTAAAATGAGACAACATATTTCTGACACTTCACTTTCTCAAATATCGAAGGGGAAAAGAAGGAACATTTTGTCAATTGAACCTCACAGAATATTCCTTGTAGTTTCACATTTATTTGTAAAACATTCTGGAAGAGACAATAATGTGATAAAGCTTTTTTTTTATTTTTAAATAACCCCTTTCCTAAAAAGTACACAATAAAATGTTGATGACAAACTGTAAAATAATGGATCACTGCTGAAAAATAACAACAGTCTCCCACCATCTGCTGATCTCTGTGTCTGTCAGAACAATCAAGATTTCTGAAGCATTGAAAATATAATCAGAAAAAGAGGTGATAAGTGATTTCTGTTTCTCCTTTCTACAGTCTTTGTTTTTATATCTCTTGTCTAAGTGTTCCACTGACACTAGGTTGCCTTCCAACTACTTTCTTCAAATACTGGTGAAGCAAAAGGTGTCTGAGCCAATGTTTTTGGGTGGTAATGCTGCTTCTGTGGTTTATGTCCCTTAGCAGCTTCTTTCTTTCAGTGGTCATTATTCTGTTGCAGTCAGCCAGGTGGTTCCAGGGATCATCCAGCCCATTTCTCTTGGGGCCTTGACTTCACTTCTCTCTGCCCATGCAAAGGACCACAGAAACAGAGTACTAGATGGAATGAATCTGTTTCAGTGAAGATTTCTGTTCCTTCTCTAGAGACTAAAGATCTTCATATGGAATTAATATGCTTTAAGATTAATAAATATGATGTACTTTGTTGATTTCATTAAGCTGTAAATGAAAGCTGTATAGGTGAAGTCTGTGGAATATAGGTTGGCAAGCTATTAGAACAAGAGATGCAGGTCGTAAAGTCCACTACAACATTTTTTCCTGTATAATTTAACAACTCAATAGATTAAAATAGATGCATTGGCTTTGCCAATGAAATTTGACTGTTTTACACTCCACGTCTCACAATCTATGTAATGAAAAAGGATAAAACAGATTCCATTTTATATCCCTGAAACAATTTAGTTATTTATACTTGTGGTGAGGACCTAATTAATCTGCTTTAGAGTTCCCTTCCATCAGTACTCTGCTATCCATGTTCCCAAAGTGAAAACACTGATTCTTTCCTCACATTAAGAAAATTTACCACATTCCAACTCCATTGCCCTTACTGACTAATTCCTAATTAGTCTGATGTGAGGTAAAAATTCTCAGGTCAGTTGTGTTCAACATTTAGGAGCAGCCTCCCCAGACTTCATTGAGTTTACATGTGCTCTCAGTGTGGATTATTGTCTAATGGAAGGGGTTTGTTTAGATGTGCCAACAAGCTGCAGTGAGTTAATGAGTGTATTTTCCTATACTGATGTTAAAAGTATATAGTTTCTCAGCTAGAAATACAGATAAAATTAGGCTTCCAGGCAGTCAGATACACTGTCAAAATAGATTTAATGCATAAGTATGAATAGGTTTCATACATAAGTATTGCAAATACCCTCACCCAACCAGAAAAGCTCCCATTATACAGACTGTAAGAGTACTTAAAAAACCACTACAATGCTGCAGCCATTTCTCCTGCCTGCTTGATGTTCACATTTTCATACACATCTGACAGCACGCACTCCAATAATAATCATACAGGGGTTTTGTGACTCTTCCATTTATTAAAAAAAAGCAAGTGACAAAACTCTTTACTAGAAAGAGATGTTTTTTCACTGGAAAATGATTCCTTAAATGTTCACAGGTACCTTTGGCCTGGAGAAATGTCACACAGCATTTGATTGTTGTTAAGTCATCCCACTAACCAGTTAATTGTTGGTGCCCAGCATTCAGGTCTGAGCCAAATGTAAATTAAGCTCAGAATATGCTACAAGCAGACCTGAACTAACAATTTCAGACAAAATATACACCATAATTCTAGCCCTGCAGGCCTTTCTCGTCTGAGTGAGCCTTGCTCAGCAGTTCTATTAAATCTATAATGTTAGTGCTCCATCTATAGCAGATCCAAAAATTATTTAATGAAATTTAATGAAAATTGATCTTAAACTAAATTAGACTATTATCTAAAGATGTCTCCTTCTTTGTTAAAGGGGAAAATATATTGGGGAAAAAAAACAGGTGCCTGAAAATTGGGAAGAAAAAATCCTTTTGACCAAAAACACATGAAAATTTGTTCACAAACAAAACTTCCTTGTTTCTCACATGTGTTTCTGACTTTAAAAAATGCTGATTTAATTGAAAGTATCAATGGAAAAGGAATTAATTTTCCACCTTTTGTTACCCATAAATATCTGATACTCTGACCTGCATAGCAGGAGGAGACAGCAGTGGCCTTTAAGTCTCACAGTACCTTTTTTTTCAGATTCTGATGGACCCCTAGTGCAGTTCAGAACAGGTTTAGAAGCTCAGATTTCTCCTCCTGGTTTTCCATAAGTTGGGAAGCAAAGTGCTACCAGCATTTCAGATTAAAGTCTTCTTGTTCTGTCTCTGAGCCTGATAAATGTCTCCTAGGGTGAGGTCTAGAATTGGGCTCATTTTACTAGTGCTCCAAAAACAGTCTTGTGCTGCACGTGATGCTTGTAAAGTCCTTCTCAGCTGATGTGTATGATGCAAGGCATGGAAAAGGTATCTCATACTGCAGATATCTTGATAATGGTGACTTGCAACTTTTTTGTTCTGTTTCTACAGGACACAGCTGGGAGCTGATACTACCTAAAGGAGACAATGCACTGCTGAAGCCATCATCAGCATCTCTGTCTGAAACTGAGAGAAAAGGACAAGTGCAAAGAGAAGCACCTCACAAGCTTTAAAGGTGAAACTACACACTCCTTCCCTCTAGTATATAGATATGTCTGTGTGCACATTTCATATATCAGCTTCCTCCATTTAACTGTCCTGGAGTCCACTGGAACACACTGGTGTTCACCCAGATGGCTGAGTGCATTTCTGAAAGCTTCAGACATTTTTGCTTATCATTAGTTATGGTATTTTGAGTAAATTTGACTGAAATTATAAAGGATGACTTCCTCTCTCCATGCAGATATGGAGATACATCATCCTATTTGCCATTTAACTGTGATTGCAGTTTTAATTCATTGTTCTTTAGGGAAGATTTCCAGCAACGAGTAATTTTAAAGCTTAGCATTATTGATTATAGAATCAAAAATACCCCAGATATCTAAGTTCATCTCACAGGTGTCATAGGGATCCCAGCTATTTCAGCAAAGCTGCAGTTTCTGCCTCTGATTTCTTCAGTAAGATCTAAACTAACTCGAAATTTCCCTTCCATATGGTAAGTGGGTGTAGTAGAGCTGCATATTTGAGGAACCATCTTCAGATGTAAAGGTATTTTGGTGAATCATCTTGATGTAAACTGCTTGAACTCTGCATGGGAGTTCAGTGTCATTGCTGCCACGTTCCTCTGGCATCTCTGTCTTCCATGTTCCTTCTGGAACATGAAGGGCTGGAGACCACGAGTGAGTTGGCTTGAGGCACTGGAGAGAAAGGCTGAGAAACTGTTAGAAATAACTGGGCTTTTGAGGAGAAATTACAAGTTGTTGTTACTTGAACTAAATCCAAATGCATATTTAGGGAATATTTATGAAATATAAAGTATGGCTATAATTTGTTCAACACAAAGTGGAAATTCTGTCTTCTCATACTACTCTTTAAGATTTAAATACCCAAATTAAAGGCTTGCTCAAGAGAAAGCAACTGATGGAGTCTTGCAGAAAATCTTTGATATATTTGAGATGGACTCCTTTGTTTCCCATGCAAGTGGCACTTTCTAAGTAAATGAAATGTTATTTTCAGGGAATCTGATTTAGGTTTGGGTTCTGGAAGTCTAATTTTGCTCAATCAGCAAAAAATTGAGCAAAATGCTACAGAGATTCCTAGTGACTGGGTTGGGTAAAGAAGTGAGAGAAGGTAAAGACAGAGCCTCATTATTCCACTAACATAATTTGGAATGGTACTTGGAGTTGTACATTTAAAGCAACTGTTTCATATGAGAACTACTTGACTGCTTCCAAGTACGACAATTCCAGAATCATGGACTGGCAAAATCTGACATTTTAAGGAAATCACTTGGTGGAAGAAGGATTGTTCACTAGCACAGCTCTTCACCTCCACAATTCTTGTCTCATTTGAGGAACTAATCAATTTGTGAAGAATAACTTCTCCTTAAGAACTATGTTGAGCCTACCCTCATATTTATCCAAGAACCTACCAATGCTGTTCTTTAGTATAATTTCTCCCAGCTTGCATAGGACAGACATCAGATTTACAGGTCCATCCTGGAGCTTTTTTAGGAAATTGGCCTCAGCTTTGCCACCTTCCATCCCTTGATCCTGTTGTAAATCACAGATCACAAACCATGGTCAGTATGTCCTTTAAGAGCACAGAACCTGCCTTGTCACAATTTGTTTTATGGATTTGTTCTAACACCTTTTGTTCTGACATTCCACTTCATGACAGATCCTCCATTTCATTCCCTTTTAAGAAAGGCTCTAATATAAGATACTTTATAAACTCCTTCATGGTGATCAAAGACACGAGGGGTTTGTTTAGCTTTCTGCTAGAGCTTTGTCTCCTTTTGGTGCCCACTGATCACACGTTGGCCTTACAGATTTTCTGGCAAGATTTCTTGCTTTTGATGTGTCTTAAAAAAGGATTTTGTTCATAGTCCTTCTGCCTTAGTAAAATGTTTCTCAGAACTATTTTTTATTTCCCTTTCTTGGTTTTTAAATTTCACTAGCCAAACTTTATGAGATTTTTTCTCCATTTGGAAACAACTTTCACAGTAATATTTTGAAGCAGGTCTTGCATGCTGCTTAGTGTTATGGAAGAGTTTTTCATCTTGTTGTTTTCCCCAAGCAGCTGATCCCAAGAAATTACTACTCCAAAAATGATACCCAAAATTTTGTGTCATCTTCAGAAGCAGCTGAGAATGAATGTCACACCCATATTTTCAGTTCACCTTCCATTTAACACATCACTGAATAATGACAGGTGCTAAGGCAGGCAATAGGCACAGAGAATCTCCTAATTATCTACCTTCCTGACTTCCAGAATTCTGCACTGAATCCTGCTGGAGAAACATTCTTCTGATTAACTGTTACCTAAGAAACTATAATGATCCCACTGTGTCAGCTACTTCTGAATGAAAAAACTATCATCTGAGGAGAAGAATCCTGACCTGACAGAAAGAAGGCTTGTGAACTAATTAACTACTTCAGTTTCTACTATTTCTGAATTTATTCTGATAAATGAAAGTTCAAAATTTCTTTCCTCAGTTCCCTATTTTATTGTGTTTGGAACTTTAGAATCATAGAATTGAATGATCTGCCAGGAACAAGACTGGTGCTAAGCCTGTTACTCTTCTAGGTCTCACAGATGCATGCGAGTACATGAAGAGGAAGAAATTTTTCCTAATATCCAACCTAAACCTCCCCTGGCACAACTTAAGGCCATTTCCTCTTGTCCTCTCACTTGTTCCTTGGGAGAAGAGCCTGACCCTACCTGGCTTTAGCCTCCTTTCAGGGAGTTGTCAAGAGGAAGAAGGTCTCCCCTGAGCCTCCTTTTCTCCAGGCTCAACACCCTCAGCTCCCTCAGCAGCTCCTCATCAGACTTGTGCTCTAGACCCTTCCCCAGTTCCTTTGCCCTTCTCTGGACACGCTCCAGCCCCTCAAGGTCCTTCTTGGAGGGAGGGGCCCAAAACTGACCCCAGGATTCAAGGTGTGGCCTCCCCAGTGCTGAGTCCAAGGGGACGATCCCTGCCCTGGTCCTGCTGGCCACACCAGTGCTGACACAAGCCAGGATACTGGTGGCTTCTTGGCCACCTGGGCACACACTGGCTTATATCCAGCCAGCTGTTGACCAACACCCCCAGATCCTTTTCCACCAGGCAGTTTCCAGCCACCTTCCCAATCATCATCTTCCCATCATTTCTAGTGATAAATGCAGACCTCTTGAGTCCCATCTTTTCCTGTTATTTGCTGCATGGTGAAGATTTAACCCAGCAGCCCTTCCAGCTCCTCATGGCCTGGGTGCACCCTGCCCTGCCCACACAGCAGCTGGGGAACCTCAGGAATTCCCTACCATGAGTGATGGCAGCCACGGGGAGAAAAAGCACAGAGAGATCTAAAATGTGTGTAAAATCAGGGCACGGTGCTTATGCACTAACCTATTTTTACATCCACGACCTTGCAGACACAGTGTGTGGTACCAGTGACCATGTTCTGTGTGACAGCAGCTTGTGCTTGTGCTGCCCAGTGAGGAACTGACAGGTGCTGGTCTCCACCATCAGCATCTTCATCCTTGTCTGCATCCACAAATTAACAGAGATCACAGAAACACCATGAACAACTTGTAGCACCTAAGACTTGAACATTTCCACAGCTCTGGAAGATGCTGAATACCCAAACTCACCGGGTTTTATTCATAAACATACTGATTATTTATCTCACACATGGCCGGAAGGTATCGCAGAGAGACCATCTGATGTCCTTGTAGTTCTCCTTGGAGAAGGTCAATGCTGCCGGTACAAGGAGCGGGACGATTCCCGCTGAGCGGTGCCCCAGCGGAGCCACCGAAGGGAAGGGCGCTGTGCTCCGGATGTCGTGTGCCCCTGGCGGTGACCGCTCAGCGGCTGTGGCGGCAGCAGGAGGGGCGAGCTCCCTCCTCCCCTGCCTGGAGCCTCTTCCTAGCCGGCGGTGACGCCCCCGCAGCCTGTCCCACGGCCCGCTGCCCACCCGCTTTACAGACAGCATAACCGACGCCTCCGGTGCCTCCATCCTTGCCCCAGCGCTGCTCGGCCGCAGGCTCCAGGGGCTGAAATTGCTTTGCTCGCACCCCTGAGCCGCTTTTAGCCGGGGCTGGCTCTCCCCCGCCGGGCCTCCCTGTGTCGGGCTGCGGGCCGCGGCGGGAGGGTTTTGGCGGCGCGCTGCGAATGGCCGGAAGCGGTGAACCCGACAGTGGCGCACTTCCGGCGCTCTCCCGCCGCCCGCGCTCCTCGCCTCCACCCCTATGGCCGCCTCTGTGGTGAGTCCGCGGCCGGGCCGGGCCCAGGACAGCTCGGGCGGGAGGGCAGCGGCTTCTCTGCCCCGGGCCGGGCAGGGAGCGGCGGGGAGAGCC